>JAPPVO010000002.1:26969422-27143827 GCA_030407325.1 Camellia japonica
GACCCAACACTGACTGAAGAGCTCCGCCGCGCGACACCTAGACCTGATTGAAGAACTCAGGGAGACCACTGCGGTCAGATTAGCCTCATACCAACAAAAAATGAGAACACATTACAATCGCAAGGTCCGACCAAGGGAATTTGCTGTGGGGGACTTAGTGTTGAGAGAAACCACCCTTGCTACCAAGAATCCGACTGAGGGTAAATTGGCCGCCAAATGGGAGGGACCCTATATTGTGAAAGCCAGACCACGTCCAGGCACTTACCGACTTCAAGATATGGAGGGTCGCGACCTTCCCCACCCATGGAACGCTGAACACTTGAAACGCTACTTTTAATAAGCTGTTACTTTTGTATTACTCAATTGTTGTACTTTCATTTTGACGCATGATGTAATTCTTGATCATTGTACTACATTTTTCATAACAACAGTTTTGTCTCCCAGCTATCTTCATCGTCCCAATCAAATTTTAGCTTGCAGCACTCATCAAAAGCCTCAGCCAGACTGAGCACTCAAAGCCTCGGCCAGACCGAGCACTTCCAAAGCCTCGTCCAGAGCGAGCACTAAAAGCCTCGGCCAGACCGAGCACTCAAGGCCTCAGTCAGACTGAGCACTCAAAGCCTCGGCCAGACCGAGCACCTCCAAAGCCTCGTCCAGAGCAAGCACTAAAAGCCTCGGCCAGACCGAGCACTCAAGGCCTCAGTCAGACTGAGCACTCAAAGCCTTGGCTAGACCGAGCACTTCCAAAGCCTCGTCCAGAGCGAGCACTAAAAGCCTCGGCAAACCGAGCACTCACCTCAGTCAGACTGAGCACTCAAAGCCTCGGCTAGACCGAGCACCTCCAAAGCCTCGTCCAGAGCAAGCACTAAAAGCCTCGGCCAGACCGAGCACTTCCAAAGCCTCGTCCAGAGCGAGCACTAAAAGCCTCGGCCAGACCGAGCACTCAAGGCCTCAGTCAGACTGAGCACTAAAAGCCTCGGCCAGACGAGCACTTCCAAAGCCTCGTCCAGACCAAGCACTAAAAGCCTCGGCCAGACCGAGCACTCAAGGCCTCAGCTAGACTGAGCACTCAAAGCCTCGGCCAGACCAAGCACTCAAGCCTCAGCCAGACTGAGCACTTCCAAGCCTCAGCCGACTAAGCACTAACTGCCTCAGCCAGGCTGAGCCCTCAGCCTCAACTAGACTGAGTGCCACCATTGCTGGAATCCTCCTTTGAATGAATTTCATAAAGTAGGACACTCAGACACAATCTGACACTTAGTCACAATCCCAGAACCCCTTTCTTACTTAGTCAAATTTCAAAGGTGTTCTCAACGTATTTCATTTACTAACCAGGTCATCTCCCCCACCATCTAGCTTATTTCTCCTCATCGACTTGGAACCTACTTTCTATCTTCATCCATGGATCCTTCATCCATACGTATTCAATTGCAAGTATTAAGGAGTTTTTTACTTTACTTTGCATTGCATTTTTATACAAGTCCTATTTCAACACCACTTTGAACTTCACTAAATCTTCATACCACCACCTAATCTGGCCTGCATTAACCCCAATCTGGCTCTGCATTGAGTTTTTAAGTTTTTAGACAAGTTCAGTTTCTACTATGCATCAGACAGTTTTTAACTTTGTTCAATATTAAATTTTTACGTCATTCCCAAATTTCATTCACACTGCCTTATACACATGCAAACACAATCAATCATAGACAGTCAAGGCATTTTTATTCATTCATCCAATGTGTACATCAGTCCACTACAGTACTTACAAAAAAAAAAAAAAAATGTGTATACAAAAACAAAACAAAAATTCTTCAGTACATGTCTTTAGTTCACTCCCCTTCTTCACTGGAGGCCAGATCCTCTTCTTCAACACCTTCATCCAGAGGGGTCTGGGCCACATCATCTTCCCCAATTGTTATGCCACTAAAGTCAAGTTCTGGGAACAGCTCCTCAGCCCTCCGTTTGAACATTTTCCACCCGCTGTCCCAGTACTCTGACATCTCATGTTTATAGAAGTCCGACTGCTGGAAGTTTGCAATAACTTCAGACTCAGCTCTCCCCCCAGCAGTCGTCTTTGATGGGCCAGCCCCTCCAGTCTCCTCCCTTGCTAAGCTGCTGGCCACTGCAGCATCAATAGCCATCTGAAAGTCTGGCGATCCCTTGAACTGTTCCACCGCTGCGATGCACAGATCAGGGTAGGCAGCCCTCTCCGAGGCCGCCTTCGCCCTCTCCTCGCCCAGCTCCCTCATCAAGGCCTCCTTCCGCTGCAACCTTCTCCCTCTCAGCATCCAGCTCCCTTTTCAAGGCCTCTCCCTCAGCAATCAACCTCCCCCTCTCTCTGCCTCGAACTGCTTCTGCAGAGTCTCCCTCTCCATAGCCACTCTACCTCGCTCTGCCTCCAACTCCTTGCGCAGGCTCTCCCTCTGCTCCACGCTCGGGCACGCTCGTCCTCCACCTCCTTTTGCAGAGCCTCCACCTTAGCATCTGCATCATCTCTCTGCCTGACGAGATCTTCATTATTGGTCATGGCCTCCTCATGCCGCTCGACTGCCACAGCGCAAGCCTTTTTGGCCTCCTCCAACTTCTGCTGCTCGCCAGTAAGTTGGAACTCGAGTGACACAACCTGGCGGCGCGCCCCCTCCAGCTCCAACTTAACTGTCTGCAACTCAGTGTGGGCGGTCTTCCATTCAGCACTCTCCTTCTTCAGCTTGGCCAAATCAGCCTTGACCTTTTCAGCTTTGATTTTGGCCGCCCCAGCTTTCCTCAGCAAGGCCCCCTGCCAGGGTAGTTACCTCCATTTGGGCGGAGCATAACCCCCTGAACAGGTCGGCCTCGTTGAATCCAGAAGCCGAGCGCAGACTTGGCTCCTCTACGATCTTCACTAGGCGGTCTGCCCCCGCCCTGGTTGGGATCTCTTCCCCCTCCAACCTCCCAGCTACAACGCGCACATGATAAATTGCTGCACCCAGACGAGCCCCTCCTTCCTGGAGTGCAAGTCCCCTTTGGGTCTGTTGCCCCACACTTGGCTCTGCACCAGTTACCCCAACTCCTCCTTGTGCTGCTGAGGTCCTCTCCACAGCCTCTGGCGCTGGACTGACTTCCATCACCTTTGGGGCATCTTTAGCAACAGACGCCTCCACCACCTCTGGGACGACAACTCTTTCTGAGGTCCCCTCTACCTCACCACCCTCCATCTGTTTGGCCAGACTGGCCTCTCCCACCCTCACCTCCTTCCTTCTCTTTTGGGCTGGCTCTCCCTCACCCCGTCTCAACCTCTTCTTTTCTTCCCTACACCCAGCTCATCCATCTCCTTCAGCGACCTCTCCTTTAGAGGGTCTTTTGGGAGCGGTCGTGGCACAACTACGCTCAAGTTCTCTCTCCCAGGGGTTTTGGGACGAGGTCGAATCCTCTCCCTCGCAAGTGGTTGAGGCGGTCGGTCGGCTTGAGCTTCTTTGAACTTCTGGGCCTCTTCACCAGGAGGGCCTGATCCTCTGCCTCCTGTGCTCTTCTTCTGGCCTCCTCAACTCCAATCGGTCGAGGTCCCCCCCGATCGGTTATGGACCCAACCCTGCTTGAAACAGTGCGGACGGCTGAACAAGCTCGTCCCACTTGACTTTTTCCCTCTCCCTCCACTCCTTCACCTTCTTTACCCGCTCCTCCGCCGCCGCATCCAACTTCAGTTCCATAGACCTGGTTGGCACCTTCCACGTCGTACGCACTCCACCCCCTCCAGAACTGGACACGTAGAACCACCTTGGCCTCCAACCTTTGATTGAAGTTGGCAACCCTGCCACCAAGCCCTTCCCCGCCGCGGCCTGTAGGGTAACCCATGTCTCCTGCTGCCCTGAAGCTTTGTAGCAACAAAAGAACTCATCCACGGTCATGGCCTGCCCTTCAGTCGCCTTTGGCCACGCACTTGCGCAAGATAGCAAAATCTTCCACGCGTTGGGCATCAGCTGCCCTGGTGCTACCTCCAAGCGGTCGAGCACATCCACCACGATCTGCGGCAGCGGCAATCTCAACCCACCCTTCAGCGCCTCCTCGTAGAGGGAGAACTCCCTTGGCCTGGCATCAGACGGCCTTTCTGTTGATGTCGGCAGCGCCAACTCCACCTCCGCCGGAATCTGGTATTTCTCGCGGATAGCCTCCAACTCCGCCGCAGTAATGATGGACTTGTCAGCCCTCGAATGCCAGTGATCCGGTTCCACCTGGCTGATTAGTTGTGGCGCAGCTATCACGATGGAACCATGGGATCGCACCACTGTTTCCTCCACCCTCCCTGACCTGTACTGCGCCGCCAGTTCCTCTGCGTCGTCATCTCCAAGCGGGTCCACTACGACAATCGCAGCCTCTTCCTGAGCCATGTCTATGGCATGTCTGCGTATTGCTTCTGATGAGGGTGCAAGAAAGTTACAAAAATGTTGCAAAGGGGTATTGTAACAAGCCCGCGGGGGACCTCGCTACAGCTGGACTCGATTTGTGTCACGGTTCTTAATCTTGAACCAAAGAGTCCAAATCCGGCAAATCGTTTTGGAAAACAGAGTTTTGAAAGAAGTGCCAAACATGGACTGCTTTGCCAGATACAGAGTCGCCACCTAAATATTTTATTTTTGGGAAATTTAGGAAACCCTGACTCGGTGCCAAAAGCCACGTGTCCGTCATCACCAAAGTTGCCTCGGCTCGGGAACTTGGGTACGATTGGGGAAGGTCACTTCGTGAGCACCCCCGCTCGCCCGGTCAAAGACCGGCCTCTACTAACCATGATATCTTATTTTGAAAACATTGTGAGTTCTTATTCCGTTATTAGCCTAGATTTACTATGTGATGCTTGCAGCAAATAAGTATAGACTGGGCCGCCTGGATTGGAACAAAACATTTCATGTTTGTTTGTTTGAAAATGGTTTGATGGTGCTACCCGCAGGTAGGCTAAGACGTGGATTTGCCACCCTCGGGTAGGCTTAGAAAAACATGATTTTGCCACTATCTAGTGGGCTTAAAACTCACAGTCAATGCATTTGTTCCAATCCAAATAACCCAACCTCCACCCACAGGCATTCAAGGCAGTTATATCACATAAGCACATAGCCTCACGGTAAGCATGCTATTCATGGCAGTCACTCACGCGCATGCAAGGATGCTAAAGCATAAAACTCACCGAGTACTCCAAGCCAAAACAGAAAACCGTCAGAAATCATGCATGATCCTAAATATACAGAAATGCCTAATGCAACGCATGCAATAATGCAATTATAGCAGGCTCGGCTATTCTAAACATGGCATATGGAATGCTACAACTAACATGTATTCAATTTGGAATTGAAATACAAATGCAGTTTGTATGATGCGCCGAGCCCGGTGCATGCAAAACAGATGAATGAATGCAAACATGCTATCATACTGTATCCTAATTGAAACATGCCCTAATCTAACCATCATAAGCGGGTAAATAAAAAGGAGAAAGAAGTGGGGGTTGGAAGACATACATCACACTCACCCACACTTATTACAATTATGCCCTCGCGCAGAGGGTCCGAATAAATAATAACACAGTCCGAAATAAAAGAATAATACAGTCCGAATAATATACAAATTAACTAAGAAAGACTGTAAACTGGCATGCAAGCCAGGGGCTGCCTTGATTCTGATGAATGCCGCATGCTTGGGCTGCCTTGCGCGGAAATCCACTAGGATGCCCAATTTAGCCTCTGTTTGCAATGTTTCTCGAAAAGCGTGCCAGACTCCAAAAAGATGCTGATTCTCTATTTTGTTGCAACAGAGAGCAGGAAAGGGGCATAGCAATGTATTTCACAAATATATGCATGCCTCGATTCTCGTGCCACCAATCACGCATCTCGATGCATGATGGCCGAGGAGTCGGGTTGCACAACTCAATATAGGATGAATGCAGATGAATGCTACAACAAAACCTAACTCCATCATGGGTAATCCGGAGTGTCGGTGACTTGGGAATTGATGCAATATGCATGATATGCATGAATGCAACTAAAATATAATCCTAACATACACAATGCTATGAAAATGAGATGCCTCGAAATGCGTGCACGCGGGCGCGCAAACCGAGGCGATGATCTTAAGGCATGAAATGACATATGCAATGCAAATTGGACTTACACTAACATGAGGGAACCTCAGCCACACTCACATAAGAGGCCGACGGATGAAAATGAGATGCCTCGAAATGCGTGCACACGAGCACGCAAACCAAGAAAATGGCATACGGAATGCGATGAGACTAAAATGACATACAGAATGCAAAATGGACTTACACTAACATGAGTAAGCCTCAGCCACACTCACATAAGAGGCCGTCGGATGAAAATGAAGCGCCTCGAAATGCGTGCACACGGGCGCGCAAACCGAGGCGATGGCCGTAAGGCATGAAATGGTATGGAAATGATATGCAAGCATGCCAATGGAATTTTGGCACTGAAATGTGGCGGAAAACAGTCCCGAAACATGGCCAAAGTGCACCTAAAGCATGGAATGATCCCGAAATGCAATATTAGGCGCCCGAAATGGCCTATGGCCATGCAATGCATGCACAATATGGACATGGAATGAAAATAAAGTAGCAAGGCAGCCCCAAGACAAGCATTTTTCAGTCTAAAACAGGGCTAAACAGCAAGCACACATAGGATTAAGCAAGAATGCAAAAATGGCCCCGCAAGAGGGGTATTGAAGCAAGTGATACATGCGATGCCCAAATGGAAAAATACCCTTCTACAACACTGATGAGGGACTAAAAATATGAACAATTACAGTAGATGAAATACCCCAACTCAGTATGCAAACATGCTAAAAATGCCATGCAAGATTGAGGATACATAAGGTTATAACATGAGGTACCCCCAAACATCCATAAAACCAGCAAAGACCCTCAATGAAATATGTCAATAAGATCAAAATATGACTTTTTCCAGTTCTGATGATGGCCGAAAACAGAAGCTAGATAAGCCTAAAAAAGCATGCAAAAATGGGGGCCAAAGAGGGATATAAAGACAAGCACAACATGGAGACCCCCAACAAGGTTGATCCCTTATACAATGTTGTAGAGGGACACAAAATAAGCTTAATCACAGTTCATGACATGCTCCAAAACAGACTACATGTAGGTCAAACAAATCATGCAATTTTACGGTAAATATGAGAGATTATGAAGCAAGTGCATGATAGAGAGGCCAAACAGGGTTGAGCCCTTCTTCAATGTTGAATAGGGGCTCAAAATAGGCCCACTCACAGTTTAAATTATGCTCGAAAATAGATCACTCATAGGCTAGAAAAAGCATGCAAAATATTGACATACAAGAGGATATTGAAGCAAGTGTGCCATAGAGGGCTCAAACAGGGTTGAGCCCTTGAACAAACATTAAGAACAGCTCAAAATAGACCTAGTTTCAGTTAAGGTCGGAGCCTAAAACAGTGAGAAAATAGGCTTAAGAAAAGAGGCAAGAAAGTGCTACAAAAGAGGAGAATGAGAACTTACCCTTGAAGACCACTCTTTCTTTGCTTCTTGGCTTGAGAAATGTTGCTTCTAAGCCTCTGAAAAGCTCCCTTTGCTGCTGGAAATGGAGTGGTGGTGGTGGTGCTTGGTAGTGATGGAGAAATGGCACCAAAACTTGAGAGTTTGAGAGAGATGGAGATGGATATGGTGTGTATGCTTGAGGCAAGTTTTCTAAGCCTTCTAGGAGAGTGTTGGAGCTTGTATGGAAGCAAGGAAGGAGGAGCAAGTAAGTGCAAAAGTGTAGAGGCTTGGGATTAAGTTCCCTCTCTCTATCTAAGTCCCCCGAAATCAGATATTTTGGGGGATACAGCTATGCAGCTGTGAAACACACCTCCCGAGGAGCAAGGCCGGCCAGCTATCTTTGCTGCAGGTGGCCGGCCGGCTACCCCCTATGGTCGGCCGGCCAAGGGGCAAAAAGGTCATGTTGAATTAATGGCCGGCCACCAGGTATTGGTGTCCTCCCATGTCTCCTGATCACAACCCTGTGGTTCAAATTTGACAACTCTAAAACAGGAGAGAGAATAGGCCATTTTAAAGAGGGGTTCAAAAGGGTCAAGTTGAGTTACTGGCCGGCCATGTGTTTTTAGGATCCTCCCATGTGTGTACAACACAAATATGTGGTTTTGGCTTGAAGAAAATGGCCCTAGGGTGTTCAACATTAGCCCGGAAGTGAGAAAAACGGGCGCCGGGGGGGCACCGGAAGAGCATAACAGGTTGCTGAGACAATTGCTGGCCTCCCACCCTCCAGTGACCTTCCTGGTGATAAACAGAGGTACCTGCCAAAAATAAGAAAACCGATGCAAAACGAATGCTCGGGGACCAAAACACGCAGTTCGGGGTCCCGAAAATAGGCCGTTAAGCACCGAAAGTGGCATTCGGCCACGAAGTGGGTATCTAACACCCTAGTGTCCCTCGAAAGGGAGTAAATGAGATGCATGCCAAAAACCGGAGGAATCGGAGATGGTTGGGTGGTCCGAACCGAGGCACACGGCCTGACGGCTCTGAAAACCGGGAACCGGGCTCCGAAATGGGCAAAATGGCCTACGGCCACGAAATGTAGCCCACGGCCACTGAGAGATGGTCTACGGGACCTCCCTCTCCCTTCAGGAAAGAAAACAGAGAAAACCGAGTCCGGTTCGCAAACCGAAGCAAGGCACAGGAGAGAGTTCGGAAGTCCGGAGGCAGGGCGCACGGCTGCAACTCTGAGACTTCTGAACAAGCACAATATGCAACATCACCGAGCGCTCAATCGGTGACGTCTGAGTCTTAAGGTCGGTCAAAAATGGGGTGTCTACAGGTATCGTCGGCAACGAAGGAACTGATACTTCGAATGTTTTGAGTTTTTGTAAAGAAGTAGGTGAATCGTATGATACCAAAAGCCCACGGTTTGCCCGTATTCCAAGGATCCAAATTAATTTTCGCCAGTTTGAAAACTTTTCAAATCATCCGCCAAAACTGCCTTCTCTATGCCCATAATAATGCCCTGACGTTTCACTTCTGATCTAACGCTTGACCTTTCCCCTCCCCCGAAATTACGCCACGTGTATGGTCCCGATGCACTGATTTCTGCCCTTACCTTGTCTTTTCCACTTCAAATCATCACATGGCACGTCGCCTCTTGAGCCCCGTGCCTTCCCACTCGGCCACCCTCGCGGTCGGCACTCCTCCGCTCGGCTACTCTCGCGGTCGGCCCTCCCACTCGGCTCCCTTCGCGGTCGGCATTCCTCGCGGTCAGCCCTCCCACTCGGCTCCCTTCGCGGTCGGCATTCCTCGCGGTCGGCCCTCCCACTCGGCTCCCTTCGCGGTCGGCATTCCTCGCGGTCGGCCCTCCCACTCGGCTCCCTTCGCGGTCGGCGTTCCTCGCGGTCGGCCCTCCCACTCGGCTCCCTCCGCGGTCGGCACTCCGCGCGGTCGACCCTCCTACTCGGCTCCTCTCACGGTCGGCACTCCGCGTGGTCGGTCCTCCCACTCGGCTCCTCTCGCGGTCGGCACTCCGCGCGGTCGGCCCTCCCGCTCGGCCACCCTCACGGTCGACCTCTCCCGCTCGACCACCCTCACGGTCGGCCACTCCCGCTCGGCCACCCTCCTAGTCGGCCTCTCCCGCTCGGCCACCCTCACGATCGGACTCCTCGGCTCGGCACCCTCGCGGTCGACCTCTCCCTGCCGGTCGGACTCATCTTCCTCATTACTATTCCCTTCGTTGGACTGAAGCTGCACTCGGGAATGGGGGACTACTGACATGAATAGGCCCACAAAGACCACAGCCCACAGTGAACAAACCCAAGCCCACCATCTAGACTCCATTTCGTAACCCGAGTAGCAAAACCCAGGACAGCTGGAGGCCAACTGAGCAGGGAAGGCCAATGATACTCGAACACATGGCAGGTGCAGAACAGGCCACGTCAGCAGACAAAGATCTGCAAAGTTATTGCCACAATACATCACCATTAATGCAGCCCATCACAGCATTTATTACGACAACACCTCCCCGTCGGAACAGCGCCACCTTACCCTGTACAAGACAAGCTACAACACAGACTTTCAGCGTGGGGGGCACGTCGGAAGGAACAGTGAAATGATTACCAAAGAATATAAGCAAGCATGGAAGACAAGAAGAAGGTTAAGTTTTCCTCTCTCTCTCTCTCTCTCTCTCTCTCTCTACATTGTCTACTTCCCCTTCTAATTCACACACCGGAGGGTCCGCCGGGGGACTACCCCGTTCCCCGTTGGACTTGTTTGCAGGTCTTCCAGTGGGCTTCACCGCTTGGGAGTGGGCTTGAGGAGCTTGGATCAGTCCAGTCCATCCACCGGGAACGAACTGTATCATCAGGTATAATTGTCAAATAAAACTTTACAGAAAAAGATAACTGTAGCTACCAAGTTTGACCTTCACTTCTACTAACAGTTAATTTTAAAAAAAATTACAAAGGCAATCTACAATAGTAAATGATAAAATGTAGTACTTAAAAATATATATATAAATTTGCAACACATTTCCATTATCCGTACAGGAATTAAAAATTAAAATACAAATTACAAATTATAATAACATAAGACAATCGACCAATTTCGGTTTCCATAATTAAGTCCGTTATGATTTGTTCCAGTTTTTGCAATGACCGTGCATCTATAAATAAAAGGCATCGTACATGCGTGAAACTATGACACCATACAACAACTTCCATATACAGAACAAGCATTTCACAATAGTCCTTAATTCCGTATGTGAAACAAATGGTCGCGGATGCGAACGCGAACTCTGGCCGTATCCACATCTATATCCCCAACCATGAGGCCGTCATCCATATTTTCCCCTCCTTCCGTGGTGGGCATGTCATCCGGAACTGACGAACATCTGACATGTTCGTTGTCGGTGTTACTAGCTATCTCGTGTCTACGGATGAAATTGTGTAACGCCATATGGCACCTGCACCGACGCAAATCATAGTCTGGCATATCTTTGAGGAACGTCCAGCGTGATTTCCACACTCCAAAAGTCCTCTCCACCACACTCCTCAAAGATGCGTGCGCCTCGTTTTATAATTCTCTTGGGTTGTCGGGTCGTAAATGATCTCGGAACTGTGCTTGGTGATACTGGGACCCTTTGAATGGTGCCAAATACCCTTTCTTGTTTGGATGTTCGGCATCCACAAGGTAATATTTACCTATATTTGCTCAATCAGGTTAACGTACATACAACAAATTTATTAACTAGTACTTAATGTCAAATGTCTTACCTTTCTGGGGTTGCGGGAACAGTGCATGTTCATTCCCAATTATTTCCTTGAATATGCGACTGTCATGCATGCTCCTTTCCCAACCACAAGATTGAAAATGAAGCACATGTCGAAGTCACATACTGCTAGTATGTTTTGGGTTGGATACCTTTTGCGACCGTAATATGTGTCGGTATCACGGGCAGGCAACACGACTTCTACGTGCGTACCGTCCAACGCTCCAATACAATCCTGCACAACACATGAGGTTCACATACAGCACATAAATGAAATGGCAACTGAAATGCTAACCTTGAATGGCACGTATTTGCCTCTGGATCGCAAATATGGAAGCCTATTATTTTGATCTCTAGAGGGCTTACAATGCTCTTCTGTGAACAACTTCATTGCTTCCAACACTACATGGAAATGTTGCGACATAGTTTCTCCTAAGTGTTGGAACCGTTCCTGAATTTTTCGGTTAGTGCAGCCGTGCAATGTATGGATGAACATCGCAACACTTTCTTCAACGTGTAATCCATGTGGTCTTTTATAGAGCTGAGCAAGGAATCTGTGAAATCCGTAATCCTATCCAGTCCAGTTCAATCCAGTAGGTTTGGATTGGTATTTTGAATCCGTGGTTCGGTTTCGGATTGAAAAATTAAAAATCCGTAGTTTACGAATTGGTTCCGGATTGAACCCCATGGTTCCGGATTGGAACCGATCCGGACCGTATACAAATAGTCTATATTTTTATTATACACTCTCCTGCATAGTATCTTCTCTTATTTCATATAAAACTTAAATCCAAACCTAAACTCGCATAGTATCTTCTTTTATTACTTTTGTTTGATAGTTTTTAGTGTTAATTTGTAATGGTCTAAATAGTTATGGTTGAACTAGTTTTCTTATGGGTGTTTAAATTTTAGAATAACATGTCGCTATTATGAAAAGACATGTTGCTATTGTGAAATTAATATGGTGCTATATTTATATTTTTATAAAATTAAAGTGTTATATATATTTTTTTTATTTAATTATGTAAATCTGTAGTCCTAAACCGATCCAATCCGTGTTTAAATAGATTGGTTCGGATTGGTTTCACGATTTAAACGGATTGGATTGGTTCCAATTTTTCAGGAACCGTACATAACGGATTGGTCCTGGTTTTACCCCAATCCGGTCCAATCCGGACCATGCTCACCCCTAGTCTTTTAGGTACCTGTAAACCAAAATCATCACATAATATGTCACACAACGCTTGAAACACATCCAGTGGCATATGCAAATTTTGTTCACACCTGCTTAAGTGCCCATCAAATAATTCTTGAATCCACACACGACCGGTCAAAATAGAAGTTCGACATGGGACCTTCTCCATGTACTTCAGGTAATATGCCATTGCATGTTGCGCAACGTCACCAATTATGTTTTTTTCTATGTCTTCCTGTTCTTTAGCGAGTTCGACTATAACATCATCATAATTTCGATGGTTGCTACATTAACTGTTCCACATTTGGCAATTGACGAATCCTAAAAGGCACACAACACACACATCAATTGTCCACTTGTAAACTAAGCATATTTGAAAACTATTTTTACTCAAAAAAAATAAAAAATAACAACCATCCACATGAGTATACTGAATATTGACACTGATCCATTACATTACGTTCAACCATAAAACAAACACAATTGAAAAAAGTAAAGGGTGACCCATGATTCCATATTGCATAACACAAAGGTAGGTAGCGTTCACATCTATTGAACGGTGCCACAAAAGTAAACCAACAGTAACTAAAGCGAAGTGCCAAAAAAAAAAAAAAAAAAACAAAGATACCAACAGAACTTGTCCACCAAAACCACACTACAACAAACCATTTCCGGTCCCATTTTGGCCTAACGTACCACAACCAAATAGTCACAGCCCTTTTGAAGCCTGCAATGCCGCAAGCCACCCGACTACATTCTCATCATTTGGTATGCACATCAGTATTTCCCGGTAATCACGTTCTCTAACACGAGGCAGGCGAAATGGAATAGTGGGGTACTGATGAAGTCCGGGATAGCCATAATCCTTTGCATAAAGATGCACCAGTTCTGTGCCTCACTGTGAGGTGCTTTTGTGACTGAACCGCCTGAGACAGATGGTTGAAACTATCCGCAAGCACCGATGCTCCACTTGAGATCTTCTTGGACTTTCCACTTGTACTACCTTTCTTTTTCCTCTTTCTGCCAGAGTCTGCTTCATCAAGACTGTAGACACCTCATTTTTTACGGCCCTTTAAGACTTAGATGTTCTTGTAGGTACATCCGGTGATAAGTCTGTTTGCTTGCCGAGGGCTCGAAGTCCTCAGTGGAACACCACAGCTTTGAGCTTTTCAAACCTTGCATCCCCTGCATCCATTTTGTCTCATTTTTGGACCATGCCTTGGTCTTTCCCTCCTGCAGTCTCTGGTGGCCTGCCGGCTATCTATGGAGGCTGTTGGCCAGCACTTCTTGTCTGCCGGCCATTGATGTGCCTTTCCGGTCATCAATGATGCCTTGTCGATCATCACTGATGGTTGGCCGACCACCAGTGTTTTCTGTAGATATTTTATGCCAGCCGTGCCAGTTGTTTGCACAGATGCTTGCATCTGTCCACACGTGGAGGGCTGGATCTCCTTGTATAGAATTCATGTTTTATATATATAGGGACCCCGTCTCTCATGTTTTGGGGTTAAAAGATTTCAAACTCAAAAATTTTCTCTCTCTCTCTCTCTCTATCTCTAGATTTCTCTCTCTCTCTCTCTTCTAATTTTGTGTACACTTGCCTAGTTATATCACTCTTTTGCATACACATCCTTAACCAAAATTGATCACCTTTGAGCTGAGGTCCCTTAAGGTCTTGTTGGAGCTCTTGAAGGTGGTTTTGACTTGTATTGGTGCCTAAAGTTGTGCTTGGCTTCAAAAGGTATAACACTTGTTTTTCAAACTTGTTTTAGTACACTTGTTTCTCTATCTTTTCCCACCATTTTGGGGCCATTTTTGAGCTGTAAAAATCTCTGTTTTAATGGGCTAAAATTGGTGTTTCAAGCCATTTAAGGTTAGGGAGGTGTCTCACCCTTCTTTATTCTTTGCTTCTAAGGCTTTTGCACATTTGTTTCGCATTTTCAAACCATATTTTTTTTGGGCCTTTAACCACTGAATTTCAAAGTATTTTCAGTGGCCAAAAACATGTTTTGAAGTCCAAAATTGGAGGGGTTAGCCTTCCCTCTTTGTGTCTTATTTGCTAGCCTAGTTAATTCTATATGTTAGTATGTTTTTCTAGTTTTTTGTAGCTATATTCTAGCATGTTTTTGCCTTTGTTTTTGACTACTTTAGCTACACTTATGTGTTTCTTTGCATTTGCATTTGCATTTGCATTTGCATTGGTGCGGGTAAGTCACTGTGTTTGCTATATGTTATTCCTGAACGGTTTGCTGGAGGCTTACTTGGAAAAGCTTGCCAAAAGGCTGACCGGTTGCAAGCTCTGCCACGATGGGAACACAACCCTTAGATCTGGACTATCACTGTACCATTTGATCCTCCTTTCACTTCTCGGTGTTAGGTGTGAGAGGTATATAGTCTTGCTGAGGTACCCTTTTTTTGACCAATTAGCCTAGTTGCATATTGAAAACCATAGAGACTGTTCCAAACTAGGACAGGTTGCTTACTTGAATGCAGGATTGTGTGAAACTACTTGTTGTGCATAGTGAAACCCTAGCTCCTGACGAAACTAGGACTGGGTAACCCTACCTCATCATAGGGGTGTTTTGGCTCTCACTTAACTGTTATGTGCTTTTAGAGTGAACTCTACAGGAACGTATGTATCAGTTGCAAGTTTGGGTATCAGATTTGGGGGCAAAGATCAGTGTTGAGTACAGTGCTGCAGTTTTTTATTACAACTGTGTCTTGTTCACATCTGAGTTGAGGTGTAGTGCGGTTTCTGATTTTCACTTTCTTTTGCTTTATTTCTTTTTGCAAGGTAGTTTATCATAATTACTTCAGACGATTCTGTTACTCCCCAAGCACTCTAGACCCGTGTAAGGAGGCTTTACCGATCAGGAGATCTTTTTAGGGGACAACTAGTGTTTGCTTCACTCCCACCGGTTACGAGACAGAGGAGGGTTAGGTATAATTCACCAGTCTAACAGTCACCTTTTACTTCACCTGCGCCCAGTCAGGCTCAGTCTTCTACTTCCATTCCAGTAAGAGAGTATTCGCCATTTCAGATGGCTCAACATCCCTCGGTCAGCATGGAAGACATGCTTCGTTATCTCCAACAAACCATTAAAACCATACAGCTAGATGTTGCCCGCCAAGCTGAGGTTACAGCCCATCAAGCGGAGGTGATAAATAGGCTGTAGCAACAACAACCACCGCAAGCAGCGACTTCTGCTTCCCATACACCTCCAGTGGGTGTTCCAGCACCCGGAGTCACTATCAATGTCCAAGAGAATCTGGGCATTCCGGTAGATTCGATCCCATCTCAGGCCTCCAAGGCACCAGTGTACCAAGCAGAGGCGTGTGGACGTGCCGTTGGGCTTTGCTTACCACAGTTCGGACTCAAATGTCACGGTTCTGAATCTAATCCCGCAAAGTGCAATGCGAGACCGATAAATCACCAAAGAGTCTAAATCTGGCAAATCGTTTTGGAAAACTGATTTTTAAGAAAGAAGTGCCAAACATGGACTGCTTTGCCAGATATAGAGTCACCACCTAAATATTTATTTTAGGAGAATTTAGGAAACCCTGACTCGTGCCTAAGGCCGTCAACACCAAAGTTGCCTCGGCTCGGGAACTTGGGTACGATTGGGGAAGGTCATCTATGAGCACCCCCGCTCGCCTGATCCGAAGATCGGCCTGTACTAAGCATGATATCGAGTCTTTGAAAACACATGCGTTCTTATTCCAGTTAATTGGCTAATCTTTACTACGTGATACGCACAGCAAAACAAGTATAGCCTAGATCGCCTAACTTGGAACAAAGCATCGCATATCTGTTTGTTTAGAAATGGTTTGGAATTTTGCTACTCGCAAGTAAGCTAAAACACGGATTTTGATGAATTATTCCAATTCAAGCAATCCAACCTTCATTCACAGGCATTCAGGCAGTTATATCACATAAGCAATTAGCCTCATGGCAAGCATGCTATCATGTTAACATTCACACACATGCAAGATGCTAAAGCATAAACACTCACAGTGTACTCCAAGCCAAAACAAATAACTAGTTAGTAATCAATGCATGATCCTAATTTATGTTAAGATGGCTAATGCAACACATGCGAGGGTGCAACTAAAATAGGCTCGGCTATTCTAGAATGGCATGTGAGATGCGATAACTCGATACATGTATTCAACTTGGAATTGAAATACGATGCAGTTAGTATGATGCGCCGAGCCCGGTGCATGTAATACAGATGAATGGATGCCAACATGCGAGCATAAGGATGCTAAAATGAAATATGTCCTAAAACTAACCATCATAAGCAGGTAAGTAAAAGGGAGAAAGACGTGCGGTTGGAAGACATGCATCACACACACGCACGCTTATTACACAATTGCGCCCTGTCGATGGAGGGACCGAAAGAATAATACAAATTAACTAACTAACAAGCTAATTAATTATTACACAACACTTAACTAATTAAACAAATTAATTAAGCTACTAAAGCAATAAAGAGGCCTTGGGAAGGGGGACAAATGCATGCATGCTCGGCTTCGCTCGGAAATCTATCGCCATGCTCATGCTGCCTCTGTTTGCACTGCTCTGTACCTCTGAAAACTGCACAAGTCTCAGGGATGCTTCTAAATCACCTTATAGGTGCTGTGAGAGGCCATCGGCCAAGAGATAAGGCCACCGGCCAGGAAGAACTGGTCATCGACCATTTGTAGGGATATCGGCCAACAATGAATAGCCGGCCGGCACTGAAGATGGCCGACCGGCCATGTCTTCCTGCAGAATCCTGTTTTGCTACAACAGAGGACAAACAGAGCATGGCAATGCATTTTCAAAGCAATGTGTGCACAACCACCCTTCCTATCATGTCATGGACTCAAGGAAGTATGGTTCTCGACCCTCAGGCCATCAATCACGCATTTCAATGCATGATGGCCCAAGGAGCCAAGTGTGCATTTTAACGTCGAATGAAATGCACACAAAACATATAAAGAAGCTCCAACCTCTATCATGATTGATCAAGAGGTAAGGGATTGCACACCCAATGCAATGCAACCTAAGCATGCAAGCAAGCTAATGCAACATGAGCACGACAAATGCAATGCAATGTTACCTAATATGCATCCAAACATGCAAGAACATGTGACAACATATCAAGCACATGACAAAATGCAAGCTAATAAACATGCAAAATGCGAGTTAAGCATGCAAATATGCAAGGCATGTAACAACATTCAAGCATATAACAACATGTGAGGCAAACGTGTAACAACATGTTAAGCAACTAAAAAAAGAGAATGCATGCCAAATGCATTACAACTTAAGCATGCAACAACATGTGAGGTAAACATGTAACAACATGTTAAACAACTAAAAAAGGAGAATGCATGCCAAATGTATTACAACTTAAGCATGCAACAACATGTTATGGACCAAGTATACAACAAGGCACAATTGAACTAGCATGCTACAACATGCAATTTACCAAATATGTGACCAGCATGCGACAACATGCAAGGCAAGCATGCAACAACATGTGGGGATGGTCTTAAACCAAAATAGACAACTCTCAAATAGGTCCAAATCAGTGGCCAAAATGATGCGACAAAGGCATGAAACACACATACAAACATGCATGCTAATGGTCCATTACTTTAAGCATTGTAGAGCAACTTTTAAGAACACTTAAAGGGAGACAAACATGGATATTAGGCAAACATGTTAAGCCCTAAAATCATGCAAGGGATGATGCCAAATCAACCAAACCATGCAAGTAAAGCATACAAAGGAGCCTAAAACTTGAGACTAGTCAAGGGGCTCAAGCCATGGCCATGTGAAGCAAGCCCCAAAGGGCCAAGGGGACCTAAAACAGTCCCGAGGCAGGTCTAAACAAGACCAAAAGTGAGCTCAACACTAGCCAACACAAGCTAGAACAAAGGGGCAAAACATGAGGCATACAAGGCCACAAAAGAGGTGCTTACACTACACCTAATACAACCAAACATGGTATGATTTAAACAACCTAAATCAGATTTATGGCATGTTAAAACAAACTCAAAAACCTACTTAGATGGCATCTAAATGACCTAAGCATAGGGGCATGCACAATGACCCGATCATGGAGCAAAGACACCAACTCTTCAAGACATTGAAAGGATGACAAAATGCAAGCATACAAGCATGAAATATGGACTGAAATGACATGACAAATGATTCCAAATCACTAAAATGGCCCAAGTAAAGCATGCTAGTGACTTAAGCACCCAAAGTTAACAAGCTAGATTGTATGGTAGCTATACAAAACAATGCAAGCATAACCAAGAAGACCAAAATCAGAGCTTAAGCATGTCACAACATGACTAAAAGCTTCATGGAGTTGAACCAAAATCATGCTAAAAAGTCATGTTACAACATAGTGCATGTTAAGGCAAATCATGGGATTACAAGACAAGTATACAAAGCATGCATGGTATGTCTAAACCAAGTCAAAACAGTGCTATATCATGGCAAAACAACGCCTAATATATACTGAAATGAAGCTAAAACAAGCTAAGCACACATGCTACAAACATAAGCCATTTATGTAAACATTCAAGACAACAAGGAGAGGGGATGACCCTCCCCTATTTAAGACACCAAAACCACCTCTCCACCACTGAAAATCCTCTAGATTTCAGTGGTAGAGAGGTCATGCAAAGCTAAGAACAATAGCCAAAAGGGATGGCCTAAAACAAGGGCTAACAAGCCTAAGAAGGGGGGGGGGGGAACCCCAAACCTCAAAGAGACCTTAAACAAAGTTCTAAAGCAAGAAAAATCAGAACTTTTATCAGTTATAAACTAAACTCAAAACAATAAGCAAGAAGGGTTAAAAGCTTAAACAAGAAAGGGGTATCTAAAGCAAGTTTGCTCACCCTTGTAGAACTTCTTCAAGAACAAAGCTCCAGCAAGTTTTCTGATTTCAAACCAACCCAAGGACACTAAAATCAACCTCCTAGCACCTCAACAACCAAGGATGGTGTTCTAGTGTGTGTTTGTGTACAATAGTAAGAAACTACTCTTTTAGACACAAAACAAAGCTAAACAAAGGAGAATAGATACAACACTATATCTATCCTCTCAAGAACAATTTTTCTTAACCCTGGAGGAGGGAGGAGGGGCTCCCTCTTTATAGAAGTTCAAATTCTAAGGCTTCCAAGAGAAGCTAAGCAAAGGGCAAATCCCTCCATACACGTGTATGGAGGGGGTGAATTGTGGATGCCAGCTGCACCAGCTGGCATAAAATATCTACATAAAGCAAATGAACAGGATTCGGCCACCAAAAATGGCAGATCGACCAACTAAGTGCCGGTCGACCAAATATAGTGCCGATCGGCCAACACTCTTGGCTGATGGCAAGAAAAAGGGGCCGATGGCCTCATGCCATGGCCGGTGGGTTGAGGGGATGGCAAAGAAGCCACCCTCTTCCCTTACAAACAAAAACACAAGTGTTTGGTCCACAACCAAGCACAAAACAGACAAGTTGAGAGATCTTGAGGCAAGGCACGTAGCCGAGACTTCCGAGAACTCAAAACGAACACGAACATGGATGATCATCGAGTGTTCAAACGATGACGTCCAAGTCTTGAGGACGGTCAAAAATGGGGTGTCTACAAGGCGCCATTTGAATTCGACATTAACCCCACTGCACTGAAGGTCAACAAGCTAGAAAAGCTTTTCAAGCGAGCACAAGGTGCGAACTCAATCCCAGACATCGAGGATGGATACACAGACTCGGCAGTGACTCTGCCAGACAGATTCAAGATCCACACATAGATCGGTTCGATGACTCTGGGGATCCTATGGTCCATTTGCGGTTATTTTCAGACATCCTGCAGCCAATGGGCCTCACTAGACTTCAGAAGCTGTCGCTTTTCGGCTGGACCTTGTCAGGGATAGTGGCTATCTGGTATGCAAAGTTGGAAGACTCTGTGAAATGGAGCTAGGAGGAAATGACTGAGGCCTTCATCGCGTAATACTCCTACAATACCCAGATCGAGGTCACAACCTGTGATCTTGAAGCGACCCGACAGGAGCTAAAGGAAGGCTTCTCGGACTTTGTGACCCAATGGAGGGCTAAGGCCTTGATGATGACTATCAGGCCATCCGAGAAGGATCAAATCAGAATAGTGGTCCGCAATCTACAAGGGAGATTATTATAGAAGATGATAGTTGTTCCATTATTCACATTCGCTGAGCTCCATAAGATAGGGTTGCAGATTAAAGATGCGATAAAATAAGGGTTGATTGCTGATGAGAAGGAACAGCCCAAGAGGCCCTTTACACGCAGTTCCAATGCAACCACAAGTGGTAACACCTCTGCACGACCTTCGGTTGTGAGTATGGTCACCACCACACCCAAAACTGCCAACCCTTTCACCAGTACATCCAGCATAACTCCACAAACCTCAACCAGCTAGGCCCGATCTCAAAGGGTCTTTACCCCGCTCTACATGCCTTTATCCAAATCCCTAGGGGTCCTGATCAAAAAGGGGCATCTTAAGCCACTAGAGCCTCGCCGTCTACCCGATCCTCTCCCCCCAAAACAAAGCCCAGCCAAATACTGTACTTTTTACCAGCAGCACGGTCATGACATTGATCAATGCTATAGGCTGCGTTATGAGATTCAAGATCTCATCGACAATAAGGTGATATCACCTTCTCAAAAACCCAATGTCACTACAAATCCTCTCCCACCACATAATCAAGTCCCTCCACCCAGGCATATAAACCTCATCCACACACTGGCCGTCCCTTATGACCCCAATATATATATCACCACTTCTCACCTATCTAAACCGGTGTTGTTCATTCCTGAGAGCACGAACTTGTGCATGATGAACACGTCTACACTCCAACCTAAACCCGTGGTGGTGACAATGGTAAATGAAGGAAGGTTGGCCTTGGTGGAAAATGTCAGTCCGTTGCCCGAGGGCTCTGAGGACTTGTCTGAAGAGGTGTATAACCTATATTGCTCTATTGTGCCCATCAATCAAGCTAAGCCGGAAGTGGTGTTGCTGACTGGGATGGAGGTCAGTGTAGTTCGAGAGGATGGCCCAAGTCACAGATTAGATGATCTGGCCAACCCAGAGGAGGACATAGACAATTTGCAGTTCTTTGAGGAACAAGATCAAGGGGACGTACATATTGATTGGTTTGATCTGAACGAGTCGACAGACAATTCTGGATGGTTAAGTGATGAACCCGATAGAGATGAGGGAACTGAATTAAAGCCAAAAGAATAGAAAGCGGGAACCGCTACAATGGCCGGAATGGCCGATGGGAAGAGTAAACTGCTGGAAGACAACGATGTAGAACAATTGGCTCAGAAACTGGCATTGTTAGTACTATACATACAGAGCAAAAAGCCGCACTGAAGCGTTTTGAGTAAGAAATGTGTGAAAACAACCGGAAAGCTGGAAAAGCCTAACACCCTGTAAGGGAGATTTGTGACAAGAAGATAATTCGAACGGAGTCGGACAAATGCTTATCGGCTGCCGAAGGAATCTGGTGAGACGACAACGACCTACATCTGGCTCATACTGATGAGGATTGGGGTGAAGATCTTCTTGACAACACTTGGTATATGGAAGAGGTCGACCATATGACGAGAAGTGGCCGATATTTCAAACCACCGCATCTAGACCAACCCGAGGCATCCGAGAAGGATAAAGAAGTCGAGAAGTAGAGGGAAAACAGTTGGAAGGAGAGGTTATGTTGAAACAGTTGAAGAAGATTCAAGCTAATATATCTATCTGGGGTCTGCTTATGGCTTCGTGAGTGCACAGACAGGCTATACTATCAGCGATGGATAAAGCTAAGTTGTCCATCGACACTATCCCAGAACAACTGGTAGGATTAGTCTTCCCGGGAGGTGCTGTGCCAACTCTAACCTTCTCGGACAATGAATTGCCGTAGGAAGGCTCTGCACACAACAAGCTTCTATACATATCAGTGGAGTGCCGAGAAAAATGGGTACCAGTGGTATTGGTTGACACCGGGTCAGCAATTAACGTCTGTCCTTGTCGCATGGCTTATGCTATTGGCCTAAGACCGGCGGATTTTGTGCCTACAACCCAGGTGATCTGGGTGTATGACAATACCAGTAGAAAGGTAATGGGAATAGTACAGATCAGAGTATAGGTCGGCCTAGCCCAATAGGATATCGAGTTCCATGTCCTAGATGTTCCGGCCACTTTCAACTTACTACTTGGGCGACCCTAGCTGCACCGAGTGAAAGCTGTCTCTTCCACCCTCCACCAAATGTTGAAGTACACCCATCGGAAGGGGGTGGCCATAGTATTCAGAAATTCATCTATTCATCCTCCGCCGGAGGTCATTACACCTGTACTAGAGATTGTGCATGGCGAAGAGGATGTTTTCCTTTCGGGGTTTACCTTGGCTGAGACCCGAGTAGTGCAGAATATCTTGGCTGTTGATAAGGGCTTGTATGTCAGTGCCCAATCTGTATACTTCATGAACAAGCTCTAACACGTGCCTGGAATGAGACTGGGAAGGAGTGGCCGGAAAGGCGTTACTGCATTGCCCGATGTGCCACACAACCCGCATGCCTTTGGTCTTGGCTATACACCTACCAAAGAGGATTAGGTTAGAAAAGGAAAAGAGATGGCAGGAAGAGCCAGAGCTAAGCAGACCGGCAAGCGCTATGAACTTGTGCATAGACCAATAAGGGGAACCCTGAATGGTGTAGACACCTCAATTTTGACTGGTCCTAAGACTTGGGTGCTTTCTTTTGATTACCCGATGATGACAATTAGAGTGTGTTTCTCACAGAATCCTCAGTAAGAGAGATGTAATTTAAACTTTAATCCCAACCTTCACCATTATGGTCAAATTGTTTTAAAATACTAAATATTTCATTAGTTTAGTATTTTTGTAATTTTGCATAATTTATGTGTTTGTTTATATTTTGGGTTTTATATAAATTGGTGTAAATTATATTTTATATATATAAAAGAAAATAATAAAAAAGTTATATTATTATATTATGTGTTTAATATTATTATATTATATGTTTAGTATTTTGGTATAAATTATATATTTTATATATTATATTATATATATTATAAAAGAAAATAATAAAAAATCGTTGATGTCAGTCAGCCCTCGGCTGCCGACATCAAACGTCAGACATATATATATTTATATTATTATTATGTTTATGTTATTATTATGTTATATTTTGCTCATATAAAGCCAAAGAGAGAGAGCCTCAAGGGAAGGCAAAAAAACATTTGATTCAAGAGAGAGTTAGAAAGAGTTGTTGAGAAAAGAGAGAAAACATTAAACATTTCAATCTTGAGCCAAAATACTTCTAAACTTACATAACTACTGAAATTCCTCATTTCCATACACCAAAAACACTCCAAAAATTCTGATATAACCAAAGATCAATTGCCTTGATCGTAAGGAAGAGTGTTTAGTAATTGAAAGTGAAAAAAACTAGAGAGTTAATCACTTTCCATACCATAAACTCCATAATTTCGAATTGAGGATTTGAGAACACACTTCCTACACTTGAGGGTGATCAAGAGGGAGTTTGTGAACTAAGGAGTTCATCCTTTCCTTGGAAGGTGAATTTCACAAACCTTTCATTTTCTTCATTTCTTGTTTTTTTTTTTTTTTTTGCTCTTTTGCTTTGATTTATTATTATATTGTATATTGTTATAATCTAATTGAATGTGGTGAATTGAAGTCACATATATGTTGTTTTTAGCATGAGAAAGAGACCTTCCATACTAAATGGTTTAATCTCTTTGGAGGTCCATTACCAGGGCATTACATCTCTCCCATGCCAAGAACAACTCCTTGTTTGACGCTTCTCTTATTTTAATAGAGATAATTCTCATTTTTGAACTAAAATGACTAAAGAATGGCAAGGTAATTAAAAGGGCTAATAAATGGGTTAAAAGAGGTAAAATAAGATAATAAAATCAAGTTGGGTTCAATCGGACGTTAATTGAACCCATTGAGTCTTGAATCATTACATACTTTTAGTGATGATAATGGTTCAAGAGTCAATGTCTACCACTTCCCTTGAGGTAACTCCATGATAGGGAAGAGGTCTTGTTGGTCTTTTCTTTTCATTCATTGAGCCTTTGTCCCATCAAGCCATGGATCATCACGCAATAACCTTGCGACCATTGATGATTTGTGGATCGATTATACTCCTTCTTTGATTTGTTTCATGATAGGGTAGAGCAGAGAGGATAAACATCCCCTGGGAAATACTCTGTTTGTGCTCTGTTTCTTTTCTGTGGTAGCAAGGCAGTATCAAAAATTAGTGGCCATTCTCATAGCAGAACAGAAAAGAGGCTGGGAAGAAAACAGATTATTTTTTTGACTGCGAAACAGAACAGAAACTAGACACTAAACAGAGAGTTTCCGGGAGGATATTCTTATTCGTATGCGTACTACTCCTCGCTTCCCGTGCCTTTGATTTACTGCTTCAATAGTAATATGTCGTAATTATTTGGATTTGTAATAAGTAGTTAATTCGGACACTTGGATATTCGGACCCTCCTGCGTGAGGACAAATATGTAATAATTTGTGTATGTCTTCCAACCCCCATTCTTCCTCCTTTTTATTTATCTGCCTATGATGGATAGTATATAGCATCATGTTTTCCTTAGCATTTTCCATGAATTTCATCCATTCGTTTTGCATGCATAAAAGTTCGACTCATCATATTACTCGAATGTCAATTTCAAACTCCTTACTTGAATACATGCGTTATCACATACCTTGGATTGAATCACATGCCATGCTAGTAGCCGAGTATATTAATTGCACGTTGTATGTGTTACATTTAGCATCATGCATTCTTTTTCTCTAACTATTTTCTTTCTTTTGACTCGCCTTTGGAAATTTAAGGTAAGCATTTTTGCTTTAGCATAGTGCATGAGTGTGATTGCTGCTATATCAAACATATTACCATGAGGCTAAATGCTTAGTTGATATACCTGTTTGAATGTCTATGGATGAAGGCTATTTCCTGAAATTGGGATATTTTGATTAATGTATATATATGAGATCACTTTTTCAAGTGGTACATATTCAAAACACTTTTTCAAAACAAACATGAAATCAAAACGTTCCAACTTTCGTGAAAATTAGTTTATACTTGTGTGCGTATCACATAGTAATGCTAGCCTAATAATCGGAACAAGAGCATATAATGTAAATAAGATTCACATCATGAGTAGTAGAGGCCGATCTTTGATCGGGTGAGCGGGGGTGCTCAATTCATGACCTTCCCCTCTCGTACCCAAGTTTCTGAGCCGAGACAATCTTAGTGATGACAGACGCATGGCCTTTGGCATGAGTCATAGGTTTCCTAAATTTTTCAAAAAATATATAGGTGGCGACTCTGTATCTGGCAAAGCAGTTCATTTTTGGCAATTTGATTCAAAATCGATTTTCCAAAAGATTTGCCAGATTTGAATTCTTTGGTATTTATCTATTTTACATTACACTTGTGGAATCAAATTCAAAACCGCGGAAGTCCAATACTGTAGGGCTTATTCGTCTTCCGAAAGGAGCGCGAAAAGTCAAGCTACAAATGGTCATTTTGTTCGGGAGGGAGAAGACTTCCCATTCTGTGGTTTCCCTGAACCCTGGTTCAACTTTGAGAGATAACGGATTCTTAGCTTTGAAATTTTCTTTGATTTGCAGCTGTAAGACAGTGATATGGAGGAAATGGCTGAACCGACTGTTGAAGCTGCGAAGAGCACAGAAAGTGATTCTGACAATAACGAGCTTGCAGTAGGAGCAGCACTAGCATTTTTCCTTTGGATCTTCCAATCAACTCAGAGAGCTTGGGGGATAACCTGATCGTTTCCATGATCGAGAACCAACCGGGTGTGAACCCTACTTGTAGTATTCTGGATGCATCTGATGCACCCTCTCTCATTTGGCAGCTGGAGGAGGGCTACTTGTCTTGTAGTTCTGAGTAGGGTAATGAGCCAAAATTTGATTCCACAGAGTCTATGGAGTCGGAATTAGATTTCAGTTCTTCTAAGTCAGAATCTGGTATTCCTGGGGGTGATAACCCAGATGTCGAGTTTTTCTCTAGGTCGTCCTTTTCTTTGTCTTTTGAGTCGGTTGTAACCGAGGAATTTGATGAGCTCGACTTTGTGAATGAGAATGCCACTGCAGATTCTGAGTATTTCTCTGTGCCGCTTGTTTATTGCATTGATCAGAACTTTCAAAATTTTAATGAAAACGATGAGGAAGGAATTCCCCTGGTTTTGAGAAATTTGATTAATCAAGAGGAGGAGAGGTTTGCAAAACCCCTCACTAGTAAAATCATTGCTTTTAATATGGGTACTGAGAAGGATCTGCATTTGGTCCAGATCGGTTCCACGTTGTCTTCGGAGAAGCGCGAGCGCTTAGTCGCTTTATTAAAAGATTTCAAAGATGTTTTCACGTGGTCCTACGAAGACATGCCTCGAATCGATCCTAAGATTATACAGCATCGGATCCCTCTTGACCCCGAGGCCCGACCCGTTAAACAGAAGTTGCAGAGAATAAGCCCAGATAGGGTTTTGAAGATTAAGGAAGAGGTCACCAAGCAGATAAACGCAGGGTTCTTGCTAGTATCTGAGTATCCAACTTGGTTGGCCAACATTGTTCCAGTGCCGAAGAAAGATGGCATAATTCGGGTGTGTGTGAACTTCAAAGATCTGAACAAAGCCAATCCGAGAGATGACTTTTCCTTGTCGCATATTGATGAATTGGTGGACTTCACCGCGGGTCATGCGTTGCTCTCCTTCATGGATGGATTTTCTGGGTATAATCAGATTCTGATGGCGCCCGAGGACAGGGAGAAAACAACCTTCACTACGCCGTGGGGAACCTACTGCTATAGAGTCATGCCGTTTGGGTTGAAAAATGCTAGGGTTACCTATCAAAGGGCTGGAACCATAATTTTGCATGATATGATCCACAGAGAGGTCGAGGTGTACATGGTCAACATGATTGTCAAGTCCAAGGAAAGAGATGGTCATTACACTGCCTTGAAGAAATTCTTTCAACGGATCAGAGAATACAGACCGAGGTTGAATCCACAGAAGTGTACTTTTGGTGTAACAGTAGGGAAAATGCTGGGTTTCTTAATCACACAGAGGGGCATCGAGGTAGATCCTTCCAAAATCAAGGCCATCATAGAAATGCCACCACCAAGGACTAAAAAGGAGGTGCGAGGCTTTCTAGGTAAAGTGCAATTCATAAGACGGTTTATTTCTAAATTAACCTTGACTTGTGAACCACTATTTGGTCTCCTGAAGAAAGGAAAGAAGTTCTGATGGGATGGTCAATATCAATTCGCTTTTGAGCAGATCAAGCAGTACCTTCAGAACCCACCCGTGTTATCGCCGCCAAAGTCGGGGAAGCCTTTGATTTTGTATCTGTTAGTAACAGACACAACAATGGGATGCATGCTTGCTCAGGAATATGAGGATAGAGTGGAGAAAGCCATCTATTACTTGAGCAAGAAAATGTTAAATTATGAGACCCGCTACACTCCGTTGGAGAAAGCTTACTTAGCCTTGGTATAGGCTACCAGGAAGTTGAGGCACTACTTGTTAGCTCACTACGTAATTCTGGTTTCGAGATTAGATCCCATTAAATATCTTTTGAGAAACCAACACTTACGGGTATGCTAGCCCGTTGGTTGCTTCTCATTTCTAAATTTGATCTGAAATATGTCACTCACAAGTCGGTCAAAGGGAGAGCAGTAGCGGAGTTCCTGATAGATCACCCAGTAAAAGGGGATGAAGCGGTAGAATACCTGTTCCTAGATGAAGCTATTTCGCAAGTCGATGAAGAGATTTGGACAATGTATTTTGACGGAGCGTCTAACCAATATGGTTATGGGATAGGGGTGTTGCTGGTAGCACCCGACAATTTCCATATACCTTTAGCCTTCAAACTCCGGTTTAAGGTATCCAATAACGGAGCAGAATACGAGGCATGTATCGCTGGTTTGGAAGCCGCCCTGGAACTAAGGGCAAAAATGTTGGACGTCATTGGAGACGCGAACCTCGTTGTGTCTCAAGCAAAAGGAGACTGGAAGGTCAAAGAAGAAAATATGAAGATCTATCACCAGACCTTGGATGTTTTGATTCCTAGGTTTGAGAAGCTGACTTTCACACATCTACTAAGAGAGAACAACAGGTTCACTGATGCCTTATCAACTCTATCTTCTATGATAGATATCCGACTTGGAGTCCGAATATGTCCGATCATCATTGAGCAGAGGTATACGCCAGCCTACGAAACTATCGCCGCAATAGATGAAGCACAAGATCAAAACCCTTGGTTTTATGATATCTGGAACTTCTTGGAAAATGAGGTTTATCCACCAGAGGCAAATGCCAAAGATAAGAGGGCAATACGGCGGATGGCCATTCAATTTATCATCTGCAAAGGTAAATTGTACAAGAGGGGTCATCTGGGAATCCACAAGTTGTATGTCGACACAGAGGAAACAAAGTGCCTAATAGAGGCCATCCACGGAGGAAAGTGCGGAGCGTACATGAACGGAGTAATGTTAGTCTAGAAGATTCTCAGGCAAGGTTACTACTGGTCTACTATGGAGGAGAATGGTATTGGTTTTGTTCAGTGATGCCACAAATGTCAAATTCATGCCAATTACATGAACATCCCCCCATCGAAGCTGTACAACATGACTTCACCATAACCTTTTTCAGTCTGGGGAATTGATGTCATCGGCGCAGTCACACAGAATGGGTCAAATGGGCATGAATACATTCTGGTGGCAATTGATTATTTCACAAAGTGGGTGGAAGCTCAGTCTTATGCAGTGTTGAAGACAACGTACATGGTTGAGTTTATCCGAAACAACATCATTTGCCGATATGGAGTCCTAAACGAGATCATTTCAGATAATGGCTCCCACTTCAAGAAAGAAGTAATCGACTTGTTGGAGAAATACAACATGGCTTTTCATAAGTCATCTACATACCGGTCACAAACCAACGGAGCTGTTGAGGCCATCAACAAAAACATCAAGCATATTCTACAGAAGATGGTTGAGAGCTACAAGGACTGGCCAGACAAAGTGCCATTTGCACTTTGGGACTATAGAACTTCAATCCGGACGTCTATTGGGGCAACTCCTTACTCTCTTGTCTATGGGATGGAAGTTGTTCTACTCATCAAAATAGAAGTGCCATCACTGCAAGTTATGGCTGAGTGTCAAACAACAAAGGTAGATTGGCAACAAATTAGGTTCAAAGAACTGATGCTGTTTGATGAGAGAAGGCTGAAAGAGTTATACCATGTTCAGGGCTATCAACGCAAGATTGCCAGGGCTTTTACCAAGAAGGTTAAGTCCAGAAATCTCAAAGAAGGGGATTTGGTGCTGAAAAACAACCGAGCTCCCATCCATGACCCTAGGGGCAAGTTCAGACCCAATTGGACTAGTCCTTACGTCATCAAAACTATCTGGCTGGGTGGAGCTTTTATTCTCATAGACCTGGATGGCGTAGAATTTTCTCAACCGATCAACATAGACAAGTTGAAAAACTATTATCCCTGAGAGTTTGGCTAGGCCGAAAACCCGGAAGGCGACCTAGGCAAAAGTTAGAGCACAAAAATTGGAAATAAAGAAAAACTGAGCACGCAAGGTTGAAAACCCTAAAGGGCGGCCTTGGCAAAAGTTAGAGCGCAAAAGGAGAGCGTTAATACTTGAGTGAACCCGAATCGAACTACGTAAGGCCTGATTCCCATCTTCGGGATACATAGCCAACTTTATTCTGAAGTTCGGCCGTAAACGCCTCCAACTCAACTGTCCTGTCCATGTGTTTGATCAGGTCATCTTTGTCTATTCTTTATCTGAATGTTTGGTTGTGATCTTCTCTGAATAGCTAGTTACAGTGCTAAGCAGTGTTATTCGAACAAGGGACAATTTGTGATCTTCGGATTTGGGATTGTACATCTCGAGGATAGATTCCGTACATGTCAAGTGGTGATCCTTATCGAAAATGGTTTTAAAAAGTTTTGATAAAAGTTGACTTTGCTCAAATTTTACTTTTTACAACTTAGACCATTTTTGGACTCAAAAGGAAAACTTTCAATGCCCACAACTTTAATTTCATTGATTTCAATACAAAGTTCTCCAACTCTCAATACAAATCAAAGTTGCTTTTATTACATTCATAAAACTTGAAAAGTAAGATCAAAGCAATAAACTAGGGGCATAGATGAGTCAGGTGCTCCTGCGTCCCCTGCTTGTACTTGTGGAAGCTTCCGATGCCGAAGTGGGCCCGGTTCGTACCTCATCTTTGAGCCAAGTCAGGCATATGCCAGAAAGGGCGCAGCTGAAACTAAGGGCAAGGGCCAGAAGCTCTCTCGTCCTCCAAGCAGTGAGGTACCTAGCCAAATGTGAATTTTGGGTGGGAAATGAAACCGGGTACTCTACCCCCTTCTCTGGGCAAGTCTGATCATGTCCAAACTGACGCCTGGACCGGAACGGAAAGTAGAATGCACAATGTGTCAGGCCAATCAGCTGAATGCTAGGTTGCCGAGCCATGCTGTAGCTCATGTCGATCAGATTAAGTGAGGGGCAACGCCAAGCAATGTCAGCAGCAGACCTGTTGCACATCCAGTGGCTCCACCATCCCTCATTTAGGAAGTCCACTAGCTGTTGATGGAAAAAGTACACTCGCACTGAGTATGCGGGCAAGATTCCGCTACCTTTAGCTTTTCCATTAGCCATACCTGGGAAGGGATGAAAAAAAATAGAGATTAAAGAATAAAGAGATGTATGTTAAAAGAAAAGTGAGAAAAGGGTTTTGAGAGAAAAACAGAGCATGAATGTCGAGTGATATGAGAAACACATATTAGAAAGGGTGGGAAACATTACCTGAAGAAGTAGTGGACTTCCTGCGAATTTGTTTGTCTCTCGCCGGTGGAAGGCGTCTAAGCCCATCAAGGTCTCGGCAAACACCAAACCAATGCAACTCTTGCCCTCTTTTAGACCTTGGGCCACTTCAATTAACCGAATAGAGTAATGTTAGTGCGGAGCATACATGAACGGAGTAATGTTAGTCCAAAAGATTCTCAAGCAAGGTTACTACTGGTCTACTCTGGAAGCGGATTGTATTGGTTTTGTTCGGTAATGCCACAAATGCCAAATTCATGCCAATTGCATGAATATCCTGTCGTCGAAGCTGTACAACATGACTTCACCATGACCTTTTTTCAATATAGGGAATCGATGTCATCAGCGTAGTCACACAACATAGGTCAAATGGGCATGAATACATTTTGGTGGCAATTGATTACTTCACAAAGTGGGTGGAAGCTCAGTCTTATGCAGTGTTGAAGGCAGCGTATATGGCTAAGTTCATCCGAAACAATATCATTTGCTGATATGGAGTCCCAAACGAGATCATTTCAGATAATGGCTCCCACTTTAAGAAAGAAGTAATCGATTTGTTGGAGAAATACAACGTGGCTTTTCATAAGTCATCTACATATCGACCGCAATCCAACGAAGCTGTTGAGGCCGCCAACAAGAACATCAAGCATATTCTACAGAAGATGGTTGAGTCCTTCAAGGACTGGCCAGACAAATTACCATTTGCACTTTGGGGCTATAGAACTTTAATTCGAACGTCTATTGAGGCAACTCCTTACTCTCTGGTCTATGGGATGGAAGCTGTTCTGCCAATCGAAATAGAAGTGCTGTCACTGCGAGTTATAGTTGAGTGTCAAATAACAGAGGCAGGCTGGCAACAGAGCAGGTTCGAAGAACTGATGCTGTTTGATGTAAGAAGGCTGAAAGCATTGTACCATGTTCAGGGTTATCAACGCAAGATTGCCAGGGCTTTTACTAAGAAGGTTAAGTCCATAAATCTCAAAGAAGGGGATTTGGTGCTGAAAGACAATCGAGCTCCCATCCATGACTCTAGGAGCAAGTTTAGACCCAATTGGACTGGTCCTTACATCATCAAAACTATTGGCTCGGGTGGAGCTGTTATTCTCATAGACCTGGATGGCCTAGAATTTTCCCAACCGATCAACATAGGCAAGTTGAAGAAATATTATCTCTGAGAGGCTGGCTAGGCCAAAAACCCGAAAGGGCGACCTAGGTAAAAGTTAGAGCACAAAATTGGAAATAAAGAAAAACTAAGCTCGTAAGGTTGAAAATCCTAAAGGGCAGCTTTGGCAAAAGTTAGAGCGCAAAAGGAGAGCGTTAATACTTGAGCAAACCCGAACTGAACTACGTAAGGCCTGATTCCTATCTTCGGGATACATAGGAAACTTTATCCTGAAGTTCGGCCGTAAACGCCTCCAACTCAACTGTCCTATCCATGTGTTTAATCAGGTCATCTTTGTCTATTCTTTATCTGATTGTTCGGTTGTGATCTTCTCTGAATAGCTAGTTACAGTGCTGAGCAGTGTTATTCGAACAAGGGACAATTTGTGATCTTCGGATTTGGGGTTGTACATCTCGAGGATAGATTTCGTACATGTCAAGTGGTGATCCTTATCGAAAATGGTTTTCAAAAGTTTTGATAAAAGTTGACTTTGCTCAAATTTTACCTTTTACAACTTAGACCATTTTTGGACTCAAAAGGAAAACTTTCAGTGCCTACAACTTTAATTTCATTGATTTCAATACAAAGTTCTCAAACTCTCGATACAAATCAAAGTTGCTTTTATTACATTCATAAAACTTGAAAAAGAAGATCAAAGCGATAAACTAGGGGGCATAGATGAGTCAGGTGCTCCTGCGTCCCTCGCTTGTACTTATGGAAGCTTCAGATGCCGAAGTGGGCCCGGTTCGTACCTCATCTTCGAGCCAAGTCAGGCACACGACAGAAAGGGCGCAGTTGAAACTAGGGGTAGGGGCCAGAAGCTCTCTCGTCTTCCAAGCAGTGAGGTACCTTGCCAAATGTGAATTTTGGACGGGGAATGAAACCGGGTACTCTACCCCCTTCTCTGGGCAAGTCTGATCATGTCCAAACTGACGCCTGCACCGGAATGGAAAGTAGAATACACAGTGTGTCAGGCTAATCAGCTGAATGCCATGTTGTCGAGCTATGCTGTAGCTCATGTCGATCAGATTAAGCAATAGACAACACCAAGCAATGTCAGCAGCAGACCTGTTGTACATCCAGTGGCACCACCATCCCTTATTCGGGAAGTCCACTAGCTGTTGATGGAAAAAGTACACTCGGGCTGAGTATGCAGGCAAGAGTCCACTACCTTTAGCTTTTCCATTAGCCATATCTGGGGAGGGATGAAAAAAAATAGAGATTAAATAATAAAGAGATATATGTTGAAAGAAAAGTGAAAAAAGGGTTTTGAGAGAAAAACAGAGCATGAATGTCGAGTGATGTGAGAAACACATATTAGAAAGGGTGGGAAACATTACCTGAAGAAGTAATGGACTTCTTGCGAATTTGCTTGTCTCTCGCCGGTGGAAGGCGTCTAAGCCCATCAAGGTCTCGGCCAACACCAAACCAATACAACTCTTGCCCTCTTTCAGACCTTGGGCCACTTCAATTAGCCGAATGCTAGACCCTTTGAAACCAGGAGCAAGAAGGAAATGAGCCAACATACACAAACAAAGGGCGTGTTACTGAAAGCCCCGCCAAAGAAGATTACCTCGGTCACCAACTTCAGAAAATCGATGGATCAGGCTGGGAATGTCCAGCTCTCCGTTATGGACCAAAGATCGCGCCTCGTGTAAATGAAGTCCGCACATCCGTCCTAAAGCTTAGATGTGGCCAAAGCGGGGTTGAGGTAGTATTTCCTCATCGCGCCAGGATTCTATTAGCACTTGAAATTCTTCGATTGTCAGACATATCTCTTGTCCTCCAAAGCTAAAGACACGTACAATCAGGTTCTAACATCTAGCCGCGATATGTAGGAATGGAAAACAAAACTGAGAACGACTCAGCGGGAAAAGTGCATTTATGTCAAAATCCTGAAAATTCATCTTTTCCGAGCCATCTAAAGTTGCAATCCAATTTGAGAGTTTTTGGCCATAAAATGGCTCCATTTGTGATGAATTTGCAGTTGAAATAAAGAAACTACGAAATTCAACATTTTGTAGAAGATAATGCAGTGAGTGGAAGCTAGGTGTCAACAATTTGGAGGTCCTTAACATCGATGGCCGGCAAGGCTCATTGATGGCCGGCAAGCCACCTCTCATGGCCGGCAACCTTTACTTGTAGCCGGCAATCTCTCACTTTGACCTGCTGTCCCTCTTTGTGTTGAACAATGTTGAAAGCATGTGTTTTGTTCTCCTTTTAGTCTGTTTTAAGGTCTTGTTTTCAATCCTTTCGACTTTAACAAGTTTGTTATTTTGTATTTCAGTTATTGTTGCATAGTTTTGCTTATCGAGTTGTATGTTGCTTTGTTTATCGAGTTATAGTCGTTTTGTTTATCGAGTTGTTGTTATGTTGTTTATCGAGTTGTGTATTGCTTTTCATTTCAGTTGTTGGTCGGTTCATTACCCGATTAAGAACGTTGTGCCAATGCAAGTGTTCAGTTTTCAATATCAAATTCAATCTCATTTCTATGCTAAGTGGCGCTCGTGATGCAAAATACAACACTTTTTCAAAAAAAAAACTAATTTTCATTCCGATCATGGTTGTTTTTACAAAAGTGCAGTATAAGTTTTTAAAGCAAATAAAGCCTGTCTGAAGCTGTACAATGTGCTAAAACTATAAACAAAAAGAAACTAAGCAAAAATACAAAAAAAAATCAGCGCTAGTCACCTCAGGCTTGAGAAGCCCTCTTCGTCCTCTTTCTCGGAGGAGAGGACTCTGAGGCGCTGTCCCCTTTTGCGCCAATGTCTGAACCTGGTCCGAAACCCGAGCCGGTGTCATCATCGCTCTCCACCTTAGAGCTCGCCTCGACATCGTCTCCACTCTCGAAACCCGAGCTGGCATCATCACCTCCACTCTCAGATGACTTTGAATGCTGACTCGCTGCCTCCTCAGAGTTGCTTGTCTCAGCATCATCATTACTTAGAATAGGCTCTGAAGGACCACTCTCAGCTCGAGTGCCCCTAGCTCTGCCTTGGCCGCGTGCCGAAACTTGTCTCTCTCTCCGTCCTTCTGCTGGAGGAGGTACTACTGGTGTGGGCACTGTAACTGTCGCTGGTGCCATCGATATAGGTGGAATCTAAAAAAGATTGTTGTTGTGTATCAGTTATAACATGTGTATCAGATGCAAGGATAGTATGCAGAATGAATATATACAGAAGTCAGATACAGTGTGAATACAATATGCAAGCGCAGTGTGTCAGATGTGGTCTATTGATGCAATGTATCAGTACTAGGGGTGGGTGCGGGTCGGTTGCGGCCACGGAACCTCCAATCCGCCATCCGTCCACCAGATTGGCGGATTAGAGAAAATCAATCCGAATCCGTCTGCCAATCCGACGGATGTGGATTGAGCGGATTGGCGGTTTGGCAGATGGATGTGAATCGGTTTGGCGGTTTAAAATTTTATAAATTTTCAACATAATTCAACTTGTGCACTTCCTCAAAAGAAGAAGAAGAAAGTATTACAATTAATGACTTAAAAAAATATTACAATCACTGCATGCCTCATCCAAAGGAAGAAAGTTTGAAACTTTAGAATATCACAATCACTGCATGATTCATCCACATACTACAATCACAGAATGTCTCTGTATTGTTACATCTATATCTGTTTTTGAAAACAAAAACCAACCAGCATATATCATATTTTCTATTTATTATTTTTAGAGATAGATTTAAAAACCAAAAAATATAGATAAATAATACGTTTATTTTTTTCAATTCAAAAAAGATATTCAAGTTGAAAACTTTTTTTCAACAAATATTTAAACTCTTTTTTAATTGAAAACACAAACTAGATATATTTAAACAAACTGAAAACACAAAGTTTTATAAATTACTAGGGGTGTTCGCGGTTTGGCGGTTCGGTTGCGGCCAAAGGAATCTCAAATCCGCTATCCGTCCGCCAGATTGACGGATTGGAGAAAATCAATCCGCAATCGTCCGCTCATCATTGCACATCCGTCCAAAATGCGGCGGATTGGTTCGGTTTGGTCGATTTTGGCGGATCGGTATATCCGCTGCTCACCCCTAATCAGTACAGTTTGGAAAGTTTTCAGTTAAAATGTCAGTGTCAGTGTGTCAATGGAAATTTGATGCCTATAATGTAAAATTGAAGAAATTACCTGAACACCGTAGAGGCTCTCCTCTGTACTATCCCCATCAGCGAGGCTATCAGCTCGAGGGTGCCTCCTGTATACTTGATCGATGCCTGTAAATGCAGTTTGAATGATCAGTATTTGCAAATGAATATATCTGAAATGAAACATGGAGTGCAAGTGTTAAAGTGTGGTTCATACCAAAGTCGGGCCTTGGATCCCGACAAGCTCATGACCAACCGCTACGGGCTCAATCAAGACCTGGTAGGCATCCCTGGTGTGTCGCCAGCAAGTTAGCGTGGTGGGAAGTTCTGGCCAATCAGCCCTCTGCCGCGCTCGGGAAGCCTCTCTACCACGGTCCCTACTCGTCTAGGTCACTCTACGCCTCGCTCTCGTGGCAGCAGCTCTCGCCTCTTCAGCTGCACGAACACCGGTCAAGGGCGGCATCAAGTGTGTCTGGATGAAATCTGCATAGTCACCCTCTGCTTGGAAGAAGTCAGCGTTGAGGCCCACCATGAACTGGATGACCTCCTCAACAGATAGGCTCTCTATAGACCGTATGGACTCTGGTGGAGCCATCAGGACGATCGGGTCGGGTAGGCCCATAATCTGGCACACGAAGCGCTCACCCAAGAACCAAGCCTGGTAGACCGACCCTCAAGCGAAATACGGTAGCGGGAGATAGCCCAGGCACCGGCAAACTCGTCCTAGACCCCCCTGGCATCAAGGCCCATGGCTGCCACATGATCTGTAAACAGAAGTTGTACAGATTATTAGTTGCTGTCAGTTGCTAAACGAACAGTTTCAAAGCAAAAATGACTGTGTTTCGGATTACCCCATGGGCAGCTACCGTGTCGAAGTACTGCTTGAAGAATGTGAAAGTCTCACGAGTCCTACGGTGAAGCTGATCGTCATGTATTCATGAATAGAGGACTGTCAACGGAAGCTCCTCCACAGACTCCGGGGCGAGAGTCGGAAAGTGTGCATATATCCATAGCTGTAGGGAAAATGCAGTGATATGTGATCAGTATAGTATCGAACAGGTACAGAAATGCGAAGCAGAAAGCATACAATGTTTCAACATATACAGAAATGCGAAACAGAAAGCATGTGTTGAAATAGATGTCAAGCGGAAACTGTAAAGAAAATATAAAGTGCAAAGAGAGAACTGAGATGTGTACCTCCTAGGCTCGCTAGTAGCCTCCAATCAAGTCTCTCCGCAGACGAGAGGTAGAGCTTATATATCCGTACGGCGTGGTGAGGTCAGTTTCGCTCCAGTCGTAAAAATGAACCCGAGGAAGGGTCACCAGGGCACTCAGCAAATGCAGGCTTACGGTATTTCACCTGTTCGAAAATAAGGTGGCATCGAAGACGAACATCAGGAAGCCCCTGGCGTACTGCTCGATCTCCTCTATCATCTCGGTGTCAGTCCCTCTGAATTGCTCAGCGAACCAAGTATACCTGACCATCCCCGTCCGGTATATGGTTAGGTATGTCCCCAGCAGCTCGAACCAGGCTGCCGCTCACTCCTCCATATCTGTATCGAGAGGGATCGGATCGCCTCTACGTCTAAGCCGATGATCATGGCAAAGTCGTAGGAAGTCATCGTCATCTCCCCTGCGGTGGAAAAGTGGAAGGAGCTGGTGGTGTCCCACCACCTCTCCACCAGTGCTCCTAGGAAGGGATGGCTCGCGGTGACTCGACTCAAGCTAGAGTAGAAGAGGCCGAAGCCCGCCTCATCAATGATGTCTCGAACTCCAGCCGAGAGCTCGTCATACCAATCTCGAGTGGTCGTAGCACCGTAGCCTTTAAAGGCGCGAGACTCGCCCTGTGGCAGAAGATAAATGCGATCAAATGAAGACAGTGCATGAAATGCAATCAGATGAAGATAGTGCATGACATGCAATCAGATCAAGGCAGTACATGAAATACAATCAAATGAAGACAGTGCATAGTCAGATATAAGGTAGTATATGAAATGCACTCAGGTGGATCTAATACAAGGCAGTGTAGGAATTGCAAATAATGAAAGGTAAAATACATGAAAAGATGGTGTTTACCTCAATGGCAATAGCCGACAAGTGAGAATCTGGTTCCCTCAGCAAAAGGTCCTTCGGTGCACCGTACTGGGTGAAACGTCTGATGCCTCCGGAAGTGGGCAGTATGTGTGTCTGTGGATGATATCTCGCTAGATTGAAAGGTCATACCCTCAGTGGTAGTGACTCTGGCTCAGCCTCGGGCTCGAACTCTGTCTCTAAGTCGGCCTCAAGGTCAGCTACCGGCTCCTCTACCTCGGAACAGGTAGAACTACTGGGGGAATCTCGGGAGGTGTCCTGTCATGAGGAATCTCATCAGCCATCTAGAAATAGGTGTGAAATGGGTGAAAAGTGAAGAAAAATGAAGAAAAATGGTAAACTTGGAAAAAGTCAAACCTTAGGAGAGAGAAAATTAAGGAAAAAGTCAAAGCTGGGAAAAGTGCACCAAACTCGAGAGAAACTCGAGGGGAACAAGCCTAGAATGGTGGAAATAAGGAAAGAAACACCGAAATCAAATTTCAATCGGTTCAAAGTGAAGGAAATAAAGAGCGTTTAGCGAATCAAATTCGCGTGAGGCATTGGAAAACGCGCAAAAAATGCAAATCTAGAGAGAAGGAGTGTCTAGAAAGAGAATGAGGAAGTTTTTGGACAAGAGAGTGTGAGGAAATGAGCCCTAGTGGCTCATACTAAAAGACCCAAGCCGAAATGATCGAAAAATCCCTAATCTGCCATCGATGGCAGGCAAAGATCATTGGTGGCCGGCACCTGGCCGGCAGCCCTTCCTCATGGCCGGCAGGTGGCTGACAGCTTTCCTTGGGTTCTTGATACTGTTTTGTGTCCTTGGTTTCCAAGAATTGAAAGGATTATTCACTGTTGAGTTCAGAATGTCTCTACAGAAGCTTAAAACTGTGTTTTCGGTGCACGATGTTCGTCACTTGTCAACATGAACAAGGTGTATCCTTTAAATACATTGTAATTCTTCCGAGAGGTGAATCGGAAGTTGCTATTAAGTTTGTTTTCGTCAAATCATGCTTTGATATCTTGCATAGAACATGCATTTCCTATTCGTTGTCGCATGGAACATGCACTTCACTTTGTGGCATAGAATATGCATTTCACATGTGTGGTTGAAAGATGTGCATCTCACAGGAATTGCCTGCGTGTCTTGCATTTGCTCTTGAATCATGCATGGAACGTGCATCCGCTTTCACGCATAGAATATGTTCCTGTTATCAATCATAGAATACGCTTATACTTTTGTTTCTTGCATAGAACATGCCATTAATATTATGTCTCGATTGTTTGCCTTGCATAGAACATACATTCTTACTGTATCGTACTTGTTAAGTCTCTTTCCTACACATGCACGATATTGTATATACAGTTCATTCAGAGAAGTTCCAGGTTAAATCATTCGTGCCCTTTGAATCGCATCCTTCCACTCATTCTTCCTCTCGCGTGAGACGCGTTAGGATTACTTCGGTTAAAAACATTTAGGTGCGTCCCAGTGTTCACACCACCTCCTTCGGTTAAAAACATTCGGGTGCGTCCCAGTGTTCACACCACCTCCTTCAGTTAAAAATATTCGGGTGTGTCCCGGTATTCACATCACTCCCTTCGGTTAAAAACATTCAGGTGGGTCCTGGTGTTCACACCACGTCCTTCAGTTAAAAACATTCAGGTGCGTCCCAGTGTTCACACCACCCCCTTCGGTTAAAAACATTCGGGTGCATTCTGGTGTTCACACCACTCTCTTCGGTTAAAAACATTCGGGTGCGTCCCGGTGTTCACATCAACCCCTTCAGTTAAAAACATTTGGGTGCGTCCCGGTGTTCACACCAATCCCTTCAGTTAAAAACATTCGGGTGCGTCCTAGTGTTCACACCACTCCCTTTGGTTAAAAACATTCAGGTGCGTCCCGTTGTTCACACCACCCTTTCGGTTAAAAACATTCGGATGCGTCCCGGTGTTCACACCAACCCTTTCGGTTAAAAACATTCAGGTGCGTCCCGGTGTTCACACCAACTCTTTCAGTTAAAAGCATTTGGGTGCGTCCCGGTGTTCACACCACTCTTTTTGGTTAAAAACATTCGGGTACGTCCCGGTGTTCACACCACTCCCTTCGGTTACAAACATTCGGGTGCGTCCTGGTGTTCACACCACTTCTTTCGGTTAAAAACATTCGGGTGCATCCCAATGTTCACACCACTCTTCCTCCTCTCGCGTGAGACGCGTTAGGATTGTTTGTATCAGTTAAAAACATTTGGGTGCACCTGGTGTTCACACCATCCTTTTTCTCTTTCCGGGTGCAATGCGTTGGAATCTCAGTTGAAACCTCGGGTGTACCCGACGGTTACATCGCCCTTTGCCTTTTCTGTGCGTCGCGTAATCAAGCTTGCATAATTTTCTTACATCATTTCTACATGAAATGTAGTTTGGCTCGTGTTTCTCTCACGTGGCGCGTGGTTTTGTTTTTGTGTTTGGAATTACTGTGCTTTGTTTCAGTTTGTTTAATTGTGGCATTTCTTTGTATAGCATTTGCATTTAAATGTTTCATTGCACAGCCTCATTGCATGATCATAAGTTATGTTCTTGCATTATGCATATCATTTGCATTTTGCCCCAGAACTACGCTGGTTTGATTCCTTGCAAAGTGATACGTAGGCAGCCTACGGGCGCAACCATTTTGTTTTCTGTCTTGTTTGTTTATCCAAGTTGTACAGCCTTGCCAAAAATAGGTCGTCTCTGAACTTTGATATTCACTCACGTCATTTCATGACTCTGAGTTTTGTCAAAGAGGGGCAACTGTAGACACTCCATTTTTTACGGTTCTTCAAGACTTGGATGTTCTTGCAGGTACATCCGGTGATGAGTCTGTTTACTTGCTGAGTGCTCGAAATCCTCAGCGGAACACCACAACTTTGAGCTTTTCAAACCCTGCATCCCCTGCATCCATTTTGTCTCATTTTTAGACCATGCCTTGGTCTTTCCCTCCTATAGTCTCTGGTGGCTTGCCAGCCATCTATGGAGGCTGCCGGCCAGCACTTCTTGTCTGCTGGCCATCAGTGATGGCCGGCCGACCACCAGTGTTTTCTGCAAATATTTTTTGCCAACTGTGCTAGCTGTTTGCACGGATGCTTGCATCTGTCGACACGTGGAGGGCTGGATCTCCTTGTATAGAATTCATGTTTTCTATATATAGGGACCCCCTCTCTCATGTTTTGGGATTAGAAGATTTCAAACTCAAAAATTTTCTCTCTCTCTCTCTCTTGTAATTTTGTGCACACTTGTCTAGTTATATCACTCTTTTGCATATACATCCTTAACCAAAATTGATCACCTTTGAGCTAAGGTCCCTTAAGGTCTTGTTGGAGCTCTTGAAGGTGGTTTTGACTTATATTGGTGCCTAAAGTTGTGCTTGGCTTCAAGAGGTATAACACTTATCTTTTAAACTTGTTTTAGTACACTTGTTTCTCTATCATTTTCCACTGTTTTGGGGCCATTTTTGAGCTGTAAAAATCTCTGTTTTAATGGGCTGAAATTGGTGTTTTAAGCCATTTAAGATTAGGGGGGTGTCTCACCCTTCTTTATTCCTTGCTTCTAAGGCTTTTGCACCTTTGTTTCCAATTTTCAAACCATCTTTTTTTGGGCCTTTAACCACTGAATTTCAGAGTATTTTCAGTGGCAAAAAATATGTTTTGAAGTCTAAAATTGGAGGGGTTAGCCTCTCCTCCTTGTGTCTTGTTTGCTAACCTAGTTAACTCTGTATGTTAGCATGTTTTTCTAGCTCTTTGTGGCTATATTCCAGCATGTTTTTGACTTTGTTTTAGACTACTTTAGCTCTGTTTTGGGCTGTTTAGGTCAGCTGAGTCTTGTTTTGCATGGTTGTAGTGTAAAGGTCCTCACAAGCTCGGTGTTTTAGGCTATTAGACACCCTTTGTTTGAGTTGATTGCATGTTTTTGGTGCTTTTCACATTTAATTTCAACACTAATCACCTCTGCAACCTCCCTCCTTTCTTGGTTTTTCTTTTTTCTTTGAAAGTGATTTCAAGTCATTTGTTTGCCTAAGTGTGGAATTGAGGTTTCATACTTAATGGTTTAATCTCTTAGGAGGTTCATTGCCAACAGTATGAGACTTCTTTCATACCCAAAGCAACTTGTGTCTTGAGATTTTCTTTCCATTAGAGGACTCTAACTCACCTTTTGGACTTAATTGAATTAAGGAATGGTGGGTAAAGTTAAAATGAGTAACTAACAACTTGGGACTAAAATTGAGCAAGATAATAACTTGTGTGTTGTGTGTTCAATCGGACGTTAATTGAACTCAAGGAAAATTGGGACATTTCATACTCAAAGTGATGGAATGTGTCAAGTTTCCTAGGTCTCCATTACCCTTGATCATGTATGATAGGGTGATGGTTCTTGAGGGTCTTGTTTTGCATTTATTGAGCTTGCACATCTTGAATCACAAGCCATCATGCAATGAAATTGCTTGAGTTGGTGGTTTGTGGCTTAAGTTCAAAACTCCTTGGATTTGTTTATGAAAATGAGGGGTGAGTTGTGCAAACAATCTGTGGGAATACCCTCTTTTTGCTCTATTTGTTCTCTGTTGCAGCAAATTGAACTAGTGCATCAGTGGCCAACAAGCCACCATCCATGGCCGACAGGTGGCCGGCAGGGTACCATAGATGGCCGGCAGGCCACTTCCATGGCCAGCATGTGGCCGGCAGTTTTTACCAGTGGCCGGCTGGCCACTAATGCGAACCTCAGCAAAATTTTGGTAAGATGGAGCAAAATGGCTCTGGAAGTATTCAACTCTGCAAACAGAGGCTTTCGAGAGCAAAACAGAGGTCTTTTCGGGTGGTATCCAAGGCGGAGTAGTGGCAGAGTAGTTAATATCTTAATTACTTAGCTTGTTTATATTTGTGTTGTAGCTTAATTAGTTAGCTTACTAGTTAGTTCATTCAAGTGTTGTAATAATTAGTTAATTAGTTTAGCTATTTATTCCACTTGGTTTGTAATAATTAGCTTAATTAACTTAACCCTAATTAGTTGCTAGTCAGTTTTGTTTTATTCATTCGGACTCTCCTTCGTGAGAGCAAAATGTAATAATGTGTATGTCTTACAATCCCCACGTCTTTCTCCATTTTATTTAATCGCTTTTGATGGTTAGTTTAGGAGCATCACGTTTCAATTAGCATACCTCATTATTGCATCCATTCATCTCGTATTGCATGCATCGAGGCTCGGCGCATCATTCAAATTGCATTGTCATTTCAATAATTCTCTGGATACATGTTTAACCGCATGCTATTTAAATGAATCATATGCCATATTAGTAGCCAAACCTAGTAATTGCATATTGCATGTGATGCATTAGACATCTTGTATAGTTAGGAAATCATGCATATTTTTCTAACTCATATCTTCCTAACTTGGAGTACTAGGTGAGTTTTTAATGCTTTAGCATACTTGCATGAGTGTGAGTGATTTCCATGACTAGCATGCTTGCCATGAGGCTAAATGCTTAAGTGATGAACTGCTTGAATGCCTGTGGATGAAGGCTTACTGCTTGAATTGGAATGATTGAACCAATGTAAGTTTTAAGCCCACTTTGTTGAGTGGCAAATTCGCAAACTTTAGGCCCACCTGAGGTGGCAAATTCAAACCCTTTTCACAAAACAAAAATGAACTTGAATCGTTCTAAATTGAGCAAACCAATCTATACTTGCTTGTGCGCATCACATAGTAAAACCAGTCTAATAACCGGAACAAGAGCACATAATATTAATAAAAAATCATATCATGATTAGTAGAGGCCGATCTTTGATCAAGCAAGCGGGAGTGCTCAATTCATGACCTTCCCCTCTCGTACCTAAGTTCCCGAGCCGAGCAACTTTAGTGATGATGGACATGTGGCCTTTGGCACAAGTCATGGGTTTCCTAAATTTTCCCAAAATAAAAAAATAAAAAAATAAACATTTAGGTGGCGACTCTGTATCTGGCAACGCAGTCCAATTTTGGCATTTTTGATTCAAAATCAATTTTCCAAAATAATTTGCCGAATTTGGACTCTTTGGTGTTTATCAATTTCACATTACACTTGTGAGATTAGATTCAGAATCACAGGAGTCCGAACTGGAAGGCTTCTTTTTGAGTTTCCAAAAGGGGGCGCGAAAAAGTCAAGCTACAAAGACGGACAGTGGGGGAGTTTGGAGGTGAGTCAACGACCGGTCTGTATGGCTCGGTGAATGGCTGCAACCAATGAAAGTCCACTGAATCAAATGCATCGTCGCCAACGTCCACAGCCTTCTCCCTAGGCGTCCAATGATGTTTGCCAGTCGCAGCTGCACCAGTGAATACTTCGCGAATCAAAGCTTCATGGTCCAATGGTTTGGTCTTGAATTTGTATGCGATCTTATTTGTCTACAAAAAAAAAAAAAAAAAAAAAAAGAAGAAGAAGAAGAAAAACTGTGACAATAACATGTGTTATCCACTTTTTTACAAACTAGTCTACAATTATCATTTCCATGTACTACCATTGTAACATGTGTTATCCACTTTTTTAGTCACAATTTTCACATTACAATAACATGGGACAATCAATGAACAAATTACTAACCAATTTCATGTACTGCCATTATAAGTTAACATTTTCATCCTTACATACTCATTCCTTTAGATCCATAGATGCATTGCTTTCAACAATTTGGCTTTTGCTGATTTTATTGACCAATCACATGAAAATGGCTTTGAAAACATATTTGTATATGCACTGTGTTGAATATTTTTTTTGCTAGAATTTGTCTTCAAATTTTCCATTTTATGTGTATTTTTTTATGCTGTTGCTAAAATAATTGGTGGTCCACTGAGTTGAACATTACAGTTTCACTGTAGAGTAAATGTTGAATAATTTATTTAAAAAACGTGGAAGTTTCACTATACACCCAAACACTTGTAAGTAAAAAAATAATTTTAAGAAGCAAATGGTGACAAATTTTCCAGAAAATAACATGGGACAATCAATCAAGAAATTTACTAACACGTCCATGTTGCCATGGAAGTGAAATAATTTCTTAGGTACAATAACATTTATTTTGGTACATACTGATTTAAGCTTTCCCACCACTCTTCGGACGCTGTGAACAACCCGGTTTCCCTGTCAAACCCAATGCCGGTGACACTCTTGCTGTTGTCCATTAACTTGTTCCAAGCCAGCCATTCTTTTTTCAAACTGCCATACTTATTCTTCAACTGTTTTATTTCATAACGTCTACTCGTGCGCTTAGCGAATTTGATTGCAAGTTCCTTGTACCCAGCGACGGTGATGGTTGTACTTACCCGACGGCCCGCTAATATTTCATCCTTAACGCACTCTAGGAAGATTGTTGTGGCTGCACTGTCGCAGGTTGCCTTATGTGCATGATCCACGTGTTCCAGCCATTATACTAATGTGGGAGCACATATGTTTTACACATTAGTAGCCAGTTGACGAACACATGTGCACAATACACTCTGAACCAAAACATGTATGCAAAATAGAATAGTAACAACGTATAACAAAAGCAGTACGATAATTACTAAAAACATATAGCGTTTACATAAACATGATGACAATGCAATTTCTTGTTCAAAGCAGTACTTCTTCAAAACATTACTTATATACAAGGGTAATAAATAACTGTATCAGCTACAAACTTTACATTCGTAGTAATAAGATGATGACCATGATGCACAACACACAAATAACTGTTTTCATTACACGCAAAGTATTAATAATTGCAAGACATTATCCCATAATTGCATGACATCGATTGTTGATGAGTCATGGTCGAGGCTCCATCTCCCTGATTTGTCACACCAACCAATCCAATTAATACATTGCTGATGAGTAAGAAATGTAACACTTATTAGTTATGGGAATTACAGTTTGCAAACATATATGGAGTAAGAAATAATCATTTGTTACAACTCACCACGGGCCGGGGGCAAACATAATATGCACGACCAGGATTTTTGTAAGATCTTGAGACTTTCACAAAACAATGGCCATAGCCACAAGCACACATGTGCCGTGGCCATGTCGACGTAGCAGTGGAAAAAGAGGAAGTCATCCACTGTTTTGGAACATAGAACAACACCAAAAACAACAAAGGCAATAATGACATGAAAAAGTGTATTACAATTCGCTGTGGGATAGTCCTTTCATATTTCTGGGTATATTAATTGAAATGTTTCGTGTTTGAAGAACAGACACACAGTACATATTACTACACACAAAACAAACACATGACTACAATAGCAGCACAGATTAGGTTAAATTTTACAATACACGTATATTCGCTGAAATTTAGAGTCCAACAGTTAATTTATAAGAGCAGAATAGATTGAATGAATAGGTAATTAATTTATAACAACAGTTGATTTTTACCAAAACAACAGATTGAATGAATAGGTAATTCATTTATAACCACACCATTGCAACAGCAAAACAGATTGAATGAATAACCAAAATTTATAAAGCACAGATTTATCAAAAAAAATGTGTTAGAAGAACATAGTTTAAAAAAATAACAAGAAACCAAAAAACAACTAGAGTATTAATTGTGTCCAACAAATTTTCACAACAGGTTTTCTATAAGAGAAATAGGTTTTTAGGTGGTGTTTGTTTTGCCATACTCATTTCAACATAATAGAAAAGTATACAAACAAATAAAAAAAAAATGTACTACACAACAAAAGAGTATAAAAACAATTAAAAAAAAAAGAGAACTGTGGCAACAGATTTTCTATCAAATGAATTGGTTTTTAGGTGGTGTTTGTTTACCATACTCATTTCAGCAGACCAGAAGAGTCACACAGAAAATCAAATAAAAAAATTAAATAAAAAAATTGGTGTTTTTTTGCCATACTCATTTTAGTAGAACAGAAGAGTATACAAACAAATTTTAAAAAAAAAAATTAAAAAAAGAACCGTGGCAACAGATTTTCTATCAGAGGAATTGATTTTTAGGTGGTGTTTGTTTGCCATACTCATTTCAGCAGACCAGAAGAGTACACGAAAAATCAAATAAAAAAATTGGTGTTTGTTTCCCATACTAATTTCAGCAAAACAACTGAGAAGCTTGTCACAAGAAAAAGATTATAAAAAAAATTGTATACGCACAAAAGATTTTAAAGGAAGAAAACAAAATCAAACAACAAAAACACATCCAGTTCGTCGGTTGTTTTGCCCTACTTTGTAGTCCCATGACAACTGAACCACCGAAGTTGGAACAACAAAAAAAACTAAAATAACTAAAGAAGGAAAAAAAAAATGTTCATCGGTGCAGATCGGTACCAGCAATACCACCAAATCACAGTGCGATCTGAAACAGTGGGTTCAAAACCAGCAAGATCAAGTTCGAAAACGAAGAAAAAGCACAGGAATAGGGTCAGTATACCCTACCTGTCGCAAGTCTTTAAACAGTCGGCTGGTGGGTCTTTACGTCCAAGTTCCGCCGGAGTGAAAACCGCCGAAGAGAGAAACCTCACTCTTCTCTCAAACCCTCTGTTCACACCCAAGGTAGAGACGATATAGATGAAAGAGATGAAAGGCCTTATGATTAGTTGTCTTTTGGATTTGTGGATATGAGCAACGAAGGGTAAAAATGTCTTTTTACCCAATGAGTGACATGGCTTTTTTCAAATTTGAGGCTAAAATAGCCTGGCAACCCCACTGCCAAACACCACCGATCATGACCTAAAAGATTGAATAATTGAAGATGGCCCAACCTGTACTCCCATGACCCTTTAGGAAACTTCATTAGCAAACCTCATAGAAAGGCATAGGATTTTTTGTCTCTAAATTCTTTTATTTCTGCTCATAATTCTTAAATTATATATCAAAATTCTAACATTTTAAAATTCTAATGTATTCTAACAGTTATAAATATTTTAGAAAGATCAAAAAGACTTGGGGACAAAAGTTCTTGGCCCTTAAGGACGGCATCCAGGAAATTAAAATAGCTAAAATATTGAATCAAATCTATATATTATATAAGTAAAAGAGAGTTTTTAATCCATAAGACCTCTAAGAGATTCAAGTTCTTAGTCTAAATTTCATAATTTTTTGATTTTTGAAAGTTAAAAAAATCTTCTATTAGCTAACTCTTATTCAAGCAATAAATAAATAAATAAACAAAAATTAATATCTTTTGATTTATGACTTTCAAATAAAAAATATATCAAATCTAAAAAAGATGAAAAATATACTAATCTATTTTAAAATTCAAATTTGCGAGTGACTAAATATGGAAAGTAATATATTAATTTAAATTTAAAATTGACACAATACAAATTTAAAATTATAACGATCTATCCCATGATGAATTAGTTTTAAATACAAATTTAAAATTATCATAATTAACTCATATTTTATATATTAAGAAACAATATAAATGACGTTGAGATTATTTATATATTTATACATTTTACAAAAAAATACTTTTAAGAAGATACAAAATCTATATACTATTATATTGCAAAACGTTGTCATTTTATTAAAACTAAAAGTTGTAATTCTTTATTTTATTTTATTTTTTTGATTTTGTTAATATGAATATGATTGGTCTATAAATTAATTTTATATTCTTAAAATAAAATTTTAAATTTAGATTCTTCCTTAAATTATGTTACCAGAATAAGATCAATATTCATTCAGTAATTTATGCAACTTTTATTAAATTATGAAATAAAATTTTAATTTTAAATTTAAATTATTTTTAAAATTATGTTACTATAATTAGAATGAGATCAATATTTACAAGTATCATAATGATGTATCATAATATATTTAAATACACGTATTCAAATTATTAATCACTAATTAAAAGTTTATATTTTTATTTTTTGTCATTCTTGGTTTTAAATTTTATACATTTTTTTATATCCTTCTAAACTACAAGGATTTAAACAATAAATTTAATACAAATATATTTTTTTTAACAAAAGACAAAAATATTAAGAAAATAAATGACTTTTTTAACAATTGCCAAATATAATGGATTTTTTTTTTTTTTTATCTCAATTGTCCATTAAACAAATTAAAATAAAAAAAAATTTTGGCTTAAATAGTTAAGAAGTGACTTTTGCTAAAATCAAATAGAAACAAATATTTTTTTTAATATTAAAAGTGATAGTTGGTGAAACTTTTTTTTTTATATATATGTATAATAAACAAAGAAAATGAGAGTTACACGGGATAATTTATGGTTTCAGCAATGCTACATACCCACACTTTTCACCCACAATAATGTGGCAATGGAGTCGTGTCCCATGCCATTGAATGTATAGTAAATCAAGAGTTGACATATATGATACCGCATCATTGTAACAAGGGAGTTGTTCCCCATTCCTTATTGTTCATCTAGACTATTTTAGCACTTGCGAAACATGTTAGATTCTGTTAAATTATTTTTTTTAATCTCAATTACCAAAATAAAAAATGAAAAAATTTTGTTTCAAATTGCTAAAAAGTGACTTTTGCTAAAAATAAATAGAAATAAATGTTATTTTTCTAATAAAAGCGATGGTTCATAAAATATCTTTTTTTATTTAAAAAAAATAAGAGTTATAGGTAATAATTTATTGATCATCTATGATAATATCATTCTAATTTATTTTTTTTTACCTTTTTATTTTTTTATCCAGATACTTTTATTTTGTAAGAATTTTAATTTATTATATTTAAATATTTTATTGTAATTCATTATAAAATTTAATTTTTTTTTAATATCAACTTATTCGATGATCTCTTTCTAAAAGGTGTATTTACTTTTGTTCACTAATATTTAATTTTTAATTAATATTATTTATTATTAAAAATTAAATTAGAAAATAATTTTATATATTTATATATACAATTTTGTTTTAATTGCTCAGGTTATTTGATATTTCTGTCCAAGACCATTCAAATCTATTCAAATTTTTGAATTTTATATAGGTTTTCACCAAATTAAAAATTATGTTATCCAAACTTTAAAATCTTACAGGCTTGACTCGAGTTACTTGGGTTTAACTAGTTCAAATTTACAACTCTAGCAAGGGAGTTGAAAGTTAAATGATTAAAATTGTGAAAAATTAAAAATTAATACATAAATTATGATAAAATTATGAAATTTAAATAATAAATTTAATTTTTTTTAATTTTTATAATTTACATATAAAAATATAACTATTTATATTATTTTATATAAATATATTTTATTAATTTTTTCACATCCCAAATATTACACGGTTTTCACTAGTTTTATAACGAAACAAAAAGTGGTTTATAAAACAAACTTAAATCAAATCTTACGTTATAAAACAAAATTATTAAAACTTGAGTAATATATATAAAGAAAAAAGTACTTTTTGAAGGACAATATTCCCCAAATCTCATATGTGCTCATCTGACACTCGCTAATATGGTTAAGAATAAAGATTTGTGCCTCGAAATTTTCTGGCCCCGAATGTCCCTAATGTCCAAAACGACGTCGTTTTGGGCATTAGGGTTTTTTTTTTTCTTTTCTTTTTTTTCTGCCATTTTCGACGTCATTTTCTGCCATTTTCGAAGAAGACAAAGCAGAGGAGAGGAAGAGGGAGAGGGAGAGGGAGGGAGAGGCAGAGGGAGAGGGAGAGGTCGCGGTCACCGATCCGATCGCCGATCGCCGCCTCTGCTCGTCGCCTCTGCCATCGCCGATCTCCACCTCCAGCCCATTTTTTAGGCCCCCTCCAGTCCCCCTCACCCTCCCCTCCCCTCCCCTTCCCTCCTCTGCTTCGTCTTCTTCGTTCTTCTGTCTGAAAAAATAAAATAAAATAACATACAAAACGACGACGTTTTGTATTTAGGGGCATTCGGAGCTCCCAATTTCAAGCTCCGAATCACGATTGTATAGTTAATTTTTTTTTTTTTTTTTTTTTTTGTGTTGAAACTCTTTAGTTTGGCATTTTTAGTGGTGTTTTGGAAAGTTGGTAAAAAATTAATTTTTTAACCTTTTTTAACTTGTTTTGTCTTTTTGTAAGTAGAAAATGTGAGAGGTGATGTGACCCAAAATGAATAAAAAGCTAAAAGCTAGCTTTTTATGTATTACTATTCCCAAATTGATTTTTGTTTTAAGATTTTTTTAACTTTTGTGAGAGAAAAAGTATAATAACTATGAATAAAAGTAATATTTTATTTTATTAACTCTTGTATTCAATTTTATCTTTTGTAATTACTTAACCTCAACATGAATGCCAAACCGGGCTAAACCTAGTTGCACATGCATGCATACTTTTGCAGCAAATTCAAGATACCATTTAGTTTTCAAATCATGATTTTATTTTTAATTATGATTTAAATGAAATATAGTAATTAAACATATTTTGAAAATATAATTTAAAATTACTTTCAAAATTTCTCCTTTTTTTTTATTTTTTTTATTATTAATCAATCAATTAATCACTTTTTTCTCTCCTCTCACATTCTTTTATATTTTATACATCAATCAATCAAAAAAGAAAAAAAATTACAAATTATTTCAAAATTATTTTCAAAACTTATAAGCAATCAATTTTTTTTTTTTAAATCATGATTCAAAAATTCAAAACTTAAAATATAATTTCATACTCAAATTATTATTTTAAAACTAAACCAGACGAATTATTTTACTTTTCCGGTTTTTATATTACAATATGAACTCAAACTTTAAAAGAATGGAGCTCGACGGGGCATTCCTTTTCTTCTGTGTCTTTTCTTTGTGCAGTCCATCTTGCGCCTCTTCTTAGCATTAATCTACAACACCGAACCAAATTCAAATTAGTTTTAACCCCATAAAAACTTTTTAAAAAAAAACCAAAAAAATAAAAAATTATTCGTAAACATATTTTTTATCACTCTTTTTTTTTTGAATTAATTACTTAAAAATTCTATTTATAAATGTTATAGTAGCTCGAATCTTATCTAAGATTCTTTGAACCGATAAGTATTATTTAGTAAAATTGAAAATATTATCAGTTTTTCCGAATTTTAAAACTAAGAACATTATCAATTTTGTATAGTAATATTCCAGATAATTGTTTCACCTATTGATGAAAAAAACAGAGTATGAGATTAAATGTTTTTGTCCTTTTATTTGGTAGTTTGATTCAACTATCTAAAAAAATCGAGAAGATTACCAGTTTAAAACTGAGAACATTATTAGTTTTTTTCATCTTTAAAGCCTCTTTTTTTTTTTTAGTTTTGCATATCAATGTTTTATCATCATACTTCTTTATAAACACAAAAATTTCAGTTTTGCACAAAAAAATAATTTAATTTTTTTAAATATTTTTTTTTTTTTGCATATATATATATATTTTAGTTTTTTCAATTTGAAAGTTGATATTTTAAAGTTTTGAAAATCAAAATAAATGTCAAATTATCATGTTCCTTTATAGATAATTATAAATGATGAATAATTATTGTTTAAAGGGTAGTTTCAACTATAAAAAATTTAATGAGACTTGAAAATTCAAAAAATCTTAGTTAAGACTTAATGGAATATAAATTTATAAATTAGGACTTATATGCAAATGCTTCCTTTTTTTATAAAATAATTTGATAAAAATTATCAATTTTATGTATAGATTTATTCTTAAAAAATTGATAATTGTAACTTTTGAGAATAATAATAAAATAGGTAGAGAAGAGGAAGAAAAGAAAAATATTTATTGTAAAATTACTTACTTGGATAACTTGGTGGCCTTCGTGTAATTTGGATTCTTTCGTACATTGTTCACAGAAAGATCCCATGCAGTCAATGCAAAAGTACTTGCATTTTAAGGAATTATGGAACTCACAACTGCCAATCGCTTCTGCTGAAAAAACAATAAAATAAAACAATACGTTTCAATTTAACAGCACCAATGCATTCTGCTTCTTTTTCTTTTTCTTTTTCTTTTTTGTTTAATTTTTTTTAAGGCAGGTTGATCACATGTCACTTCGTTTTTACAAGGGATTAAAAAGGAATGTGATGAAATCATGCAACAATAATTATTACATTTGTTTTTAATTATCTGATCAATTTAAGCCTCGTTTGGGAACATGCTTTTGACTTTTTAGCTAAAAGGTGATGTAAAAAAAATTAATATGTTTGGGATGAATTTTTGACTTTTTACGAAAAGATGTGCAAAAAGTAGAGAGAAAATGAAATCTTTGACTTTTTTGTATGGGTTGTTAGCTTTTTGGTTTTTTTAATAACTTTTTGACTAAAAATGACAGTTGCCAACGGAGGCCTTAATTTTATGTATAAATAATCTACACATAAGAGGTTAAAAAATAAACAGTTTGAACTATTAAAAATCAAAATAGAACTAGAACTGAATGGACTAGAGAGAAGTTGAGTTCTTTCACAATAGAAAAAATAATCGGAAATCCGTGATATACACAAAGCAACAGTAAATCACATAAAGTGAGATGGACATACCCAAACCCTGATTCGACATGTGAGTCTATTAAAATAAATCGATTGATTGATTTTCTTGATTCTGAATGCATACACGATGTAATACAACACAATGCAATGCTTTATTTAAGGGGATGAGCAATAAATCCAAACTAAGGGAGGATTAGGAATACTTTATTTATAAGAAGTTGAATTGCAATCCGTACTAAGCTAGAATTTGGAATAATTAAAATATGTTATTTTACTTCACTACAAGATATTATCTGGGCAATACCAAATTAGAAAAGGAGTAGAAATATCTCCAACTTAAATAAATAAATAACTATATTATCCTAAATGAGTTTGGTTTATTCTTTGTGCTATTGAATAATTAGTTTGGTGACTGTTTTGTTGCTCAGAAAGGGGGAAGGATATTTTTTTCCTTTCATTTACTCTTGTTCAGTTTTCCAATTGTTTGATTGCCCAGAAAACTAAGAACTAAAAGCCAAAAAAAGTTGGGAATTTTTAGGAAAAGTTGGTGTAAAACCTGGCTTGTAAGCCAACATCAAAAGAAGCCTTAATGTCATTCTTTGTGTTTAATAATAACGTTATATGATAACTATATTTATGTGCCACATTTTAATAACAGATATCTCATGAAATCCATGATAAAAAATTTAAATTAAAAAAAAAAAAACCCAAACAAACAAACAAAAAAAGAAAAAAAGAAAACCGTTATCAGGTCAAGACCCTACAGTTATAGCATGCTACTCTGTTGAAAACAATAATCGAGAACTGCACACTTGAAGATTTAAATTAAAATTTTGGTACCAAGGGTTATATTACATTAGATTAAGTTTGAGCTCACCAAGCTCTGTGAAAATCAAAATTTAATTTTATCACTCAAGATTTCCTGTAAAGATTGACCACTATCATTGTACAATGGTATCAAATTTTAATATAGCCCATTTTAATGTATTTTTCTACCCATGGCAATATAACCTGGCAAATATACAAATTACAGAGAAGGGAGAAGCCAGAGATTGATGAGAGAGGAGGCTAATGAGAGTAACCAAGACAAGAAGGCCATTGCACCGGACAGTTGATATCTACTGCACATCTGTACACTGCATAAGAAGGTTTTATTGATCAAGATATCCGTCACACTAGCTGTCGAGCAGGCTGCAGCCAGCGACAGAAATGAGAGAACCTGTAAAAGTTGCATGACAATATCGTGTTTAGTTCGGAAGAAGATGATATTTTGTGGGAGGTCACTAAGGAATGGAAATAAGAGCGTACCCAATCTCCTACAATGATGACTGACATTACTCCAGGCTGATGAGATGGACGTTTACAAACGACCGAATACGCATCCACCAGTGCAAATGTCAGGCTCCATGGGATCACTAAACCCATGATTGTTACCAAGAAGCTGCAAAGATAACATGAACAATTACAAAATTAGAGGGTTTTTGGTAAAAAGAACTTTATTTCACCATAAATAAGACCAGAAGAATAAAATCGAAGGACCTAGAAGTGAAAACAAATTAGGCTCCATCCATACGAGCTTCACATAGTGAGATTAGAATGCCAAAAGGGTCACCTTCTTCCAAACTAAAAATTTCTAAAACCATATCAAAATAGCAATGCCTTGATCTTATTAACCCTAGCTACAAACTCCCCAACGCCAAGAGCTAAATGTATAGATATAATACCCGTAACTCAGTGTTCAATGGAGATATTTGTCTAGGGAGTAATTTTAAAAACTAAATTACCCTTTACCCTATTTCTTGTTAGTTGTCCGTCTCGAACTAGGAGTATTCCAACCCTTTACCCTACTTGAGCCTAAGGGTTTCTTTGTGATTTTGCACAACCACAGCTTTGATATCTCACCCATCAAGGTCACCCTTTCAAACAATATAATGCCAATTTCAAGGAAGAACAAAAGGAAGCACAAGTCCTGGGGTGTTTAGAAACATAATAACAAATACTCGCTCTGTTTGATGGTGTTTCATTTGCTGAATTTTTTTCAAAAACAATCCACTTCTTAAGAAAACATCAAAAAATTATGCTTGAATTTTTTAAATCTATTTTTGCACAAACATGAAAACGAGATGTGAACAGGCAGTGTTTTTTGAGCTTTACATTGTTTAGGTTTCCCAAAAGATGAAAAATGAAAATGAAGAAAATGAAAACATAATCAAACAGGTTGACTAATACACGGAACCAATAATTAAAAACCAGCAACACTCCTTGAAGAAGCTACTCACTGAACAAGTACACAAGATAATGCACGTGAATCTATCCCTTTTTCCGAATGAATTAGGCAACCAAAACAGGACAAATTATTGGGTTCTAGTGGCAAGTACAGACTTCCAGGTTTACATTCACAGACACCTACATAAAATACAGATTTATTTTTTGATGACTAAGGTTGATCTATAGATGCGGCCACCAGGAAAATGCTGCGTTAAAAGGTGCAAGATTGTCTAGTTTCTTAACTCCTCAAACATGTAAGAACCAAAAATTCCACTTCAAGCTTATAATGAAGTACCAAGAATTCACATGACAATTATAAGGCTCATCCAAAATAATGTTCCATCTGTAGGCAATCCCGCAAGAGAAAAGAATAAGGAAATAAAAAGAGAAATACGAGTATGAAATGTGAATTTAATTAAGTCTAAAGAACTCCAATCTTCCAACTTCATCCCAACCAAATTCTAAAAGCAATTTCTCTTTGATATAGACACGTTTATCAAAATTATTCTAAAAACCCTCCAACTAAATTATACCAAAATAATGTAAGGTATCATCAAACTCGAACTCTAAACTTTCATACTGATTATAGTATCCATAAAAAAAAAATACTTTAACTTTGCCTTTAATAGATTGGCATCCTCTAAACTTGCAAATGACTCTGACAGTCAGACTGCACATAAGTGACTTCAAGAAAATCAAACACTCAAAATTACAAAGTTCTGAACTCTTTTGATGTTTTTGAATCATAGATGTCAATAGTTCATGCACATCAACCAAAAAAAAAACACACAGAAATTAATGTAACAGAATGAAGGTATGTCTAATTGGAAATCCAACAGAGTAACTTAGCCTTTTCAATCTTTTTATTTTATATGATTTTAAATTTTCATTTTTCTACCACCAATTTGACTGCATGAAAATGAGCCTAAAAAATGTCACAGTTAAGTAGCCGATATATTTGTTTCCACCGCCCCATATAAACCAAAACCTGACTTGGTAATTTGGACAAATCACAAAATCCAACATTTCATTATGACATTTTCCACCAAATTATCTTTTTTATAATACCCAATTCACTTGCCTCGTGATCAACTCAACTTGAAATTTATACCTTCACCCACGCATGCAAACATCTACTACTATTATAAAATTGTAAACAATTGACATGTTTTCTACTTTTACTGTATTCTGAAAGGGGTGGGCAACGGTTTATCTGAACCGCCCAACCCGCATATAAATGGGCGGTTTCACAAACATAATGCGGGCGGATGCGGTTTGAAATATGATAAATTTGCGGGTTGCGGGCGGGTCGCGGGTTAAACGCGCAACCCGGAAAAACCGCCCGCACTATAATAATAATAATTATTATTATTTTTTATATACCAACTTTGTAACTTTAATAGGAACATCATTATGTTCTCTATGACACTAGGATCCTTTTTTTTTAAGTATTTCTCAACTTTCTTAATGTCATAGAATTATCAAGTCCTAAACTTGGTTTCTTATATGATTTTCATTGATGACTCATCCACTTTTTCCTAATAAAATTTTCCTTCTGCTAGTCAATGAAGCTTCTAGTTTGATTATTGATTACTGAATTGACAATTCTAATTGAGTACAACCTTTAATGCATTGATATACATTTTTTTCATGGCAAAAATGCTAATGATATTCAATTTTTATTTGTAAACTCATCAGAAAATTGTTGTCAAATTATCACAAATATATAAAATGAATCTAATGCCTAAATTCGATGGGAAAAAAAAACTTAAAAATTAATTTTTAAAGAAAAAAGTGTAAACCGCAAACCGCCCGCACATCTACAAACCGTATCCGCACAAACTGCAAATCGCACTGCGGGCGGTTGCAGGTTGACTTTTTCCCAAACCGCATAAATGCGGGCGGGTGAAAACCGAACCGCAAACCGCACAAAACCGATCCGCGAACACCCCTAAAAAATACCCTCCCAAACTCATTAAACATCAGCAAAATCACAAACAATCACAGACATCTTTTAAAATTCAAACACCTTCAAAAATCAAATACTTTAAGACAACTAAACACCTTGAAACATCACAATCTACTATCAAACACCTTGGATGATTCAGAGAGCTTTTCTTCCAAAAGGTTTGATTTTTTTGAATATCTTTACATTACGTATTGGTATTATTGGTATTTTGTGAAGTTGTCAAGTTCTTTGTTTTAGACTCATAACTCATATTCAATTATATTATTTGTGTTATACTATTTATATTATAATATGCATCATCATTCATAATAATATTGTCAATATCGTCAACTAATTGAAAAGGGTCTTACACCACTCAAAGGTATTACCTAAACAATACAAACCCACAATCAACTCTATTTGACAACTCAGTGGTTGTACAAATAGATAAAAACATAATAGCCCACTCTAATTCGTAGACAAACCACCTACTTATTAGGTTAGGCTTAATATAAGTAACAGCCTTTTGTTTTTTTTTTTTTGTTTTTTTTCGTTTTTCTTTCATATATGCGTAAAGAAAAGCAGAGGATTCTTGAGTATATTTTTATAAATTCAGGCTTCTCTCCAGTTGGGTTTTTCAATTGGAGTGTGTTGTTGGATCTCTTGGGCCCAGTACAGAGCTCATATCGATAATCTGAACCATTCTATACGTAGGACTTGTTGATTACTTTATCTTCGTAAAAAATCATGTTGATCGGGCATTGATAGCCACTTATTTAGATCACATTTGTATTAACAATTTATTTTTAAAATCATAGTTACCGTTGACACAAATTTGATTTGATCAAGTGACTATCGATATCCGATCAATGCTATTTTTTGCAGGGATAAAGTACTCAATGAGGACTACACATTACAGTTCGGATTATCAATGTTAGGCTTTATATAAGTAGCAGCTTTTTGTTTTGTTTTGTTTTTTCATTTTTCATTCATATATGCGTAAAGAAAAGCAGACTGACTCTTAAGTATATTTTTATAAGTTCAGGCTTCTCTCCAGTTGGGTTTTCCAATTGGAGTGTGTTGTTAGGTCTCTTGGGCCCAGTACAGAGCTCATATCAATAATCCAAACCGTAATATGTAGGACTTGTCGATTATTTTATCCTCATAAAAAATCACGTTGATGAGGCATCGATAGCCACTTGATTAGATTACATTTGTATTAACAATTTATTTTTAAAATCATAGTTACCATTGACACAAATTTGATTTGATCAAGTGACTATCGATATTCGATCAATGTTATTTTTTATAGGAATAAAGTACTCGACGAGGATTACACATTACAGTTCGAATTATCAATGTGGGTTTTATGGTGGGTTCACAGAGCACAACAACATGCTCTAGTCCAATCGGGCTGGAGAGAAGTTATTTCCTATTTTATACTCCTTTTGTGCACCAGTTATAAATTGATTGATTTCTTTTTTAGTAATTTAAAAGGTTGTGTCAACAAAATTTTCACTTTCTATGGTTTGAAAATTTCAAAATTAACTTTTTGAGTTTTTAATTTTAGATCGACTCAATATATATATACACTTAAAAAATATATAATTTGTACAAATTTTTTTTTTATAAAAATCATTGAATATAAAAAAATAAAAAAATGTATTAAATTTTTTGTATTATTTTGCATTCAATTTTTTCACAATAGTTGGATTATGTAAAATGAAAGGAATAATAGAGTGTTTTTTTTTAGATGGTAGGAATAATAGTGTTAGACTCATAAAAATAAAACACATAAAAGTATTGGATGAAATTTATTTTAAGTCTATCTCAAATCACACTCAAAATGAATTTTAACTACCCCAAGACATTTTCATTATATGTTTTATATTCTATTTTTTTGCACTTAACATTATCAAAAAAAAATTGTAAATTTATCAAGTATCTGGAAAATCAAAAAAAAAAAAAAACTAAAGATTAACTCCACATCTAAAGAATTAGAGATCTACAAATTATCACCAAACCCGTTTGGAAATAAACTATGTTACTTGACTATTTATTTTTTTACGAAAAAATGTGCAAAAAAAAAAAAAAAAAAGTAGCGAAAGCAATATAATGAACTATTTTGTTTTATTAACTATTTTAGCATGGAGGCAACCCAACCTAGACAAGCCCGTATTTTAGCTAATTTATACCTTAGAGTGACTGTGCCAGCAAAATCAACTACAATTATAGCATTGTAAGCTAAGCATAAAATCTTTATATAGGACAGAAGTTCATATTAATACAAGATTATCTGAGAAAACAATTCAAATAAAGACCCATGTTTCTTTAGTAAATCAATTCATATGTGCACCCCCAACTAGGACATCTATGTGTGTGTACATACATATATGAAAAATGCTTGGGAGCACTAATTAGTGCTCCCACTAATTTGGTGGCAGTGGGTCCCGCCAGTAATGATGTGATGTTTTGGTCTTGGAGTTGTATTTTTTTTTTACTTTTTTAATGCATTAGTGCTATTAGTGGCGGTGTTTTTAGTGGGATGAATCATTGTTGTACATATATATATATATATATTGAGATTGAGAGAGAGAGAGAGAGAGAGAGAGAGAGCAACAAATAGTTTTGCTACAAATCCCAAATTATATGACATGGGTATTGTTTTGTATTCCTAATTAGCTAAAACAGAAATGAAAATAAATAGAGACAAGGAACATGAATACAAACCCACCTTAATGAATGATAACTAGAATTGGAGTCCAAGACATGGAAAAATAAGAAGAACCCATTAAACCCAATTGAAAATTGAGTAAAAGTGATTAATTAAGGAAAGAGAGTAATAAGAATTACCAGAAAGCAGTATAACCGTAGAACTCAACATCCAAGCACATAAAGAAGAGAGAGGCTGTAGAGAAGATGGCCTGCCCTAATCGCAGAGCCAAGCTGGCACTCGTCCCCAAAGCCCCCGGCAATTCATCCATCTCGCATATGACCCTTGGCAAAGGCTCGTCGTCATAGACATTCACTCCTCTGAATTGGACTCGCCACGTTGCTCATCAAAACTCGATTCACTTTCAAGAAAATTGGGAATTGGGAAAGAAAGGAATTGACTTTGTGAATTGAAATCTAATAAACTGAATAGTTTTGGGAAACGGGTTCTTCTATTTGGTAGAAAGGAAAATGGTGGTAGAAAAATGTTTGGCTTTGTGTCGGGGAAAGAAATGCAACGTACAATGGAAAGGTTTTCAATTCAGGTGGGGAAGACTTGTCGTCGTGTCTTTCTTCTTGTAATGGAAGTGGGAAAGGGAAATTCGCACTCGCAACTTGGTTGAGAAACTAACTCCACTCGCCAGCTGTGTACCTGAAATCTCTGATTGTGCCAACCGAACCGACTCTATACCAGTGCTTGCTTGATTGTGTTTTTTTAAAAATACTTTTAAGATAATTTTATTTTCTTATTTCTCGTATTTTTTTATTTTTATTGAATTTTTTTAATATTTTAAATAATTTTTTTTACTTTTTAGACATACTTAACATAAATATACTTAAAAAGTAAAAAAATTATGAAAAAAATTTTTAAAAAATTTACTAAATACTAAAAATATAAAAAAAAATACAAAAATTCATTACATTTTTTGTATTTTTATGTATTTATTAAATTTTATAAAAAAATTCACAAATTTTTTACTCTTTAGATACATCTAAGTAAGGTGCATCTAAAAAAGTAAAACAACTGTTTAAAATTTTAAAAATATTCACTAAAAACAAAAGAACACGAAAATCAAAAAACTTAATTTTCAAAAAATTCAAACCAAACACACTGATAAAAAAATAATTAGTTGATAATTAAAAAATATTTGATTATAAACTAATTAAATGGGTTATACTTTTGAGTTTGAATAACAATGTTCTTGTGCCAGCTGTGCAAAACATTTTCATTTTGTCCACTTACCACTATCAATTTTGTTTGGATAATTTAAATTGTTTATTTTGTAAGATTATTTAGATATATCATTTACAAAAAGATATATATATTGATCCAATAAATATAACATATTTTAATTTATCGTATTTGTGTTTAAATAAATGAATGATAATTATATTTTTTTAAATAAACTATTTTCTTTTTCTTTTTTTTTAAGAACAATCGTGATAAATTGAATATATTACGATTATTATTTTGATCTAATTTTTGTGTGTGGATGATATACACAAATGACTTTATAAAATGAACTATTTGAATCACCAAAACAAGACCTACAACAAATATAATTCTTCATTTTATTACGTTTATTTTTAAAAAAATGAATAACAAGTATATTTTTTAAAATAAATTATTTTTTTTAATGATAAACATAATAAAATAAAAATATTTTTTCCATCAATAAATATATATAAAGAACTTACAAAATAAATCATTCAAATAGTCTGAACGAGACCCGTGTGATTGATCTCATAAACTCCTCAAATTCCACTAAGTTCATAAGCTAAATTCCAAATTTTCCCTACATGATTAATTTGAAACATTGAGGGGTTGTTTGGTTAGAACTTTTTAGTTAAAAAATGTACAAAAGACAAAATAGGCTTAGGGTTCGTTTGGGATGTGGGTTGATTTTTTTGACTATTTTTTAGCCTAGGCTAAAAAGTCTCGTTTGAGATGAATTTTTTTTACTTTTTTGACTTTTGTGAAAGAAAAAATGAAATGATTATGGTTTAGATGTAACATTTTGTCTTATTGACTTTTTAGCCTATTTTGTCATTTTGTGACTATTTTAGTTCAAGATTGGGATGCCAAACGAAGGCTAAATAAACTAATAAGATAAAATGTCACATTCAAATTATGATTAGTTTATTTTTTCTTTCACAAAAGTTAAAAAAGCTAAAAAAGTCAAACAAAACAAACTTTCAATCCCAAATTAAAATAACCAAAAAATCAATTAAAAAAGTCATTTGCCAAATGACAACTAAGGCGTCGTTTGGCATGCGAGTGTTTAGCCAAAAAATTATTAAAAAAACCAAAAAACCTATAATCTATACTAAAAAGTCAAAGATTCCTTTTTCTCTCTATTTTTTGTATATCTTTTCGTAAAAAAATCAAAAAGTCATTCTAAACCTACTAATTTTTTTTATCACATATTTTACCAAAAAGTCAAAAAATTACTAAAATAACATATTCCAAACGAGGCCTAAATAGACAATATATGTTATATTCTAAGATCATCTCTAACGTTTAACCAAATCCATCACCAAATTTAAATTTGGTGAAAAAGTACACTTTTTGGTCTCCAATGGTGTCATCAAAACTGTATTAAAATGAGAATATTCTAAATCTTTCATCAAATTGATGACCTGGGCTAGCTTTTACTAGTTTACTGCGCGTGAACATTGGGGATGGGACCTACCGAACCATTAGCCGATTGTCCCCTGGGTAATCCTATGCCTTCGGTGTAATGCCTCTTTAGCCTAATTGTTTCTAGCACCGAATTGACCGAAAACTAAGTTGTCAGGGCTGAAAATCTGGCCATAGGGTTTGGATCTGACGTTGTCCATGATACCCCGCTCCAGATCCATGAGAACGGCTCGAGAGACAAAGCGACCACAACTAGCCTTGTTGTAGTAGACATTGACTCGTTTGAGTTGGAGATCTGAGTCACCGAGGTATTGGCCGATGGGGTCGATGTCGTGCTCGGCGCAGACTACTTCCCAGAACTTAGCGCCAATTTGGTTGTCACATTAGCTGCCCTAAATGTGAAGAATTTCACGTATTTTGGGTGTGAGAGAGAGAAAGAGAGAGGGGGAAGGGTTGAGAGAGAGAATGAGAGGAGAAGATAGAGGGGTTATGTATATATATATATATATGTGTGTGTGTGTGTGTGTGTGTGTGTGTGTGTGTGTGTGGAGAGCAATATAGAAATACAGAGATGGAATTCAAGATTGAGAGGGGAGAGAGAAAAAAATTTCATTTGCTCTTGACTGTCAACAGGATGGTATTTTTTTTTTTTTTAATATTTATTTACTCTTGCCTAGTCAACCAGCCGGTCGTTCTCCCAGACAACTTGTGTTTTGATGACAGTTACAAATTTACTGTTGGTGTGGCTGATATCAAATAGAGGATTTTGTAACTTTTTTACTCGAATTTGATAAGATATTTGATAAACCGTTGAAGATGGCCTAGTAATTTGATTAGTTACAATAGCAATATTTAGTGAGTAATGAGAAGTGACTAGAAAGCGAGTGATCGGAGATTACGATGATTATTGTCTGTACTCAATTAGTTGGGATGCTTAATTTTTGAGTAAATGCTTGGGCCCTCTATACCAGGGACGGATCCAGGATTATGATTTTGGGGGGGGCCAAAGTACGTTTAACCTCTAACCAATAAAATTTGAAGTTCAATACCAATTTCTACTAACACAAAAAAAAATCAATAATGTTACGATAAAATATTGAACTATATATACATATTGAACTAAAATATTAAACCATCATTACCAATTTGAATAATCAAAACATATATACATATATATATATATATATGATTTGCGCGCCTTTGTCGTGTCCGTCGAAAATCTCGTCGGACACACATCCTCGCTTTTGCGTCAGTTGACCGACAAAAGCGAGACGGGTCAATCAACGGCCTCGACTCTCTCTCCCTCTTGTCGTCTTCTCCTTCATCTTTGTCTTAATCACTCTCTTCTCATTCTTCTTCCTCATTCGCTTCCATCCATTTCTTCGTCTTCGTGAGAGAGACTGATCAGAGCAAAAAAGCTGCCAAAAACGACCCTCCTTTCGATTACATCTCTCTCTCCTACTACATGGCCTCCCCATTCCGTCCCCTTACTCTGTTTCCGGACCTGAACGATCCCATAAGCTCTGCTGGACCGAGTGCCCCTACTTCTATTCTTTCTGTCATTCTTCTGCCTAACCTTCCTATGATGTCGATTGAGCAAATTATGGCAGCTCAATCAGACATTGAAGCCAATCATTTCACACTGACGTCCTGTATTGAGACGGTGACTGCAGTCACAAAATTGGCTCACCGATTGCAGAATAGGACGAGTGAGCTCCATCAGGTCAACGCCCAACTCTCTCTACTTCAGCGCATGTACAAGGATGCGCGAGTAGAAATAGGCGCACTGAAGGCCGAAAATAAAAAGCTTAAACGGAAGACCACCTTTATGGCCCGATTTGGAGTAACGTCGTTCTTGGCCTTTGATAGTCAGCGTGGAGTCGTCGCTTTCGACGAAAACACGGGGGCAGGGGTGTCAAGGGTCGCCCAAGGTGATAAAAAGAAGAAGAGAGTGGTGGAAGAGGCGAGTAAGTGAGGTCGGCGTATGACCGGAAAAAAAAATGAAGGGTTGTTTTTTTTTTTTTTTGAAATATGTTTAGTTTAATCGGCGTATGGCCGTAAAAAAAAATGAATGGTGTTTTTTTTTTTTTTTGTGTTAATGTAAATATTTGTATTTTAAGTTGTTTTTGTTTTTATGTTTAAGTACTGAAAAATAAAATGAAAAAGCAGAAAAAAATAAGAAAATTAAACCCAAACAAAAAATAATAATGAGAAAAAAATAAAAACAAAAGAAATTAAGCCTAATAGCAAAATAAAATAAATAAAATAAAATTTAAAAAATAATATGTGAGGTGCAAGCTCATAAGTGTGATATCATTTAAAAATTTTAAAATAGATTATTATATATGTTAACTAATTCAAAAAAAAAAAATTCCAAATAGTTTAAAAAATTAGAGGGGCTACTCTATATAATTTTGACATTATCTAAAAAAAATTTAGGAGTGCGAACTCCTATAATTTTAAATTTTTTAATATAATGTATGATATTTTTCAAATTTGATATCATTTAAAAAATTTTAAAATAGATTATTATATATGTTAACTAATTCAAAAAAAAAAAATTCCAAATAGTTTTAAAAATTGGAGGGGCTACTCTATATAATTTTGACATTATCTAAAAAAAATTTAGGAGTGCGAACTCTTATAATTTTAAATTTTTTAATATAATGTATGATATTTTTCAAATTTTCGGGGTCCCCCCCCCCCAAAAAAAAAAAAATTGATCCATCCTTGCTCCATACAAGAGAGATAATATCCGTTTATTCATTTATAATTATCATTTGTTTTTTTTTTTTGGCCAAAATCGAATGGAATAAATTAAGATGAAAGAGAATCTGGTAAGATCCGATTTTGTGCGGTTGGTGTGTGATGATGATTGTGATGCATGACTCGTGGGAGTTAGGAATACACACATTATTACCCTATTAAGGTTTTGCTTGGGATATAAATATTTTGCAAAAAAATTATTATTTTCAAAATATACGGGTGCAACATGCTCTCATCTTTGTTCTCGTCACAGCTAGCTCATTTATCTTCTTCGTGGCTGCAACGATTAACAAGTCAATTCTCCAATGTATCTATTGACGCCAAAAAAATAAATATTTGTCGATTATGATTTTTTGATTATAGCAAAATCTCATTTAATTGATTATGATTTGTCGATTATGACCAAATCTAATCTCATTAGTTGTGACTAATCAATTTTGGCCTATCGATTAAATCATAAATTATTTTAATATAAAATTATGGCCACATATAATATTATTATTATTATTATTATTATTATTATTATTGTTGTTGTTGTTGTTTTTGTTTGTTTTATTGTAATGCAGGTTGTTTGTACCTATTTTCTAAAGTTGTATGTCGACAGAAATTCGGTGGTGATCTTGGCAATTCTTGGATTTCAAATTGAAGTGTGTGGGGGTAGAAAAGGGGAAATTATTCAATATTCCCGGAACACTACATGTCTATATTCTAAATCAATCACCAATTACTTAACCCCATGTTATTCCCCCATTATCAACATAAATCGTGAACCCTTGTGTCTTTCTATCAATTAAAACCTTATGGAGCACCACGTGTCCATACTCCGGGAGTACTGAATAATCACCCGTAGAAAAGAGAGTTGGAAGCAATTATAGACAGTTATGAGTAGTCAAGGAAATGGCTAGAAAGAAGGAAATAATCTTTGAAAGAGCAAAAGAAAGTGGTTAAAAAGATGGGAAAACAAGAACTCAAAGAACCAGGATTCCCTCTTTGAATTTCTTCCTTGACTTCTTATTTGCTGGGTTATTGGGCCTAACATTTTAAGATTTGTTGAGTATATTATACCTGTAAAAAATTAAGTTGATTAGATATCAGAAAGCACATGTTTGGAAAAATGTTTATTAAATTTTTAGTTCGATGATCCGAACACATGCTTTTTGATATCCGATCAACTTGATTTTTTACAAGTATGATATACTCAATAAATCTTAAAATGTGAACGATTTAGAGTATCGAAATTGGGCCTAAAAATGAACCCAATGATCCAATAAGTAGGAAGTCAAGGAAGAAAGTCAATGAAGGAATCCTAAAGAAACTGGCTATAGCAGTTGTTGAGCAATGAAAGTCGTGGACAAAAGCCTATAAATAGGCTCAAGGAGGAAGCAAGAAAGAGGGAATAAAAAATCAATCATCAACACTCAATATGAGTTCAATTAGTAGTAGATTACTTTAACATATCTAGGAGTAATTTATTCTCTCTAGAAGTAATTTTAATTTAGTGTTTTTGTGATGATTTTCTAGTTCTTATAATCAGTAAACTTTTTTCTAGTTCTTTTGTATTTTTGTTTTTTTTTTCTTGTTCAAATTTTTGTAACAAATAACAATTTCAGTAATACAATATCAATTTTTAATTTATTTCTCTTTGTCGATAACCTCCAAAAAAATCCTTGAATCTATCAAGGCATAGGACACCAACCATGGTTGCTTGATCTGTTTTTTGCTTGTAAAATTTTTCTCTGTCAAATCGCTTATGTCGATTTGACCCAAACTAAATTTTTGCTAACAGTATTCCTGTGAAAATTGTGATTGGAATTAGTGCCAGTCAATTTGAGTCGAATAAAAAAAAATTACTAATTAAATTATTATTGGTAGATTGGAAAAAAAAAATCAATCGTCACCAACTAGCCCATCTTTCAAAATCAATGAATTGAATATTTTGACAATTTTAAATCAAATATTTGTGCTGATTAGATGAATTACAAAATGGAATGAGAAAGTACACAAGTGAACATAGGCATTTACATTAAGAACAAAAAATTGTAATGAAAATGAGGAGTTGGTATAATTAATAATAGTATAAGTTTATTTTGTGTAGATATATAAGTGGATAGATTAGTTTGTATACAAATTGATAAATTTTAAATGGTAAGCCAATCGAGCTGTTGAGTTTTATTATTTAACTCATTCAATTTGGTTTACTTACTTTCTCAAACAATATGAATTAGCTTGAATCGATTTAAATTGATGTAGGTTGGCCAATTAATTATTTTTTTTCGCATACTGCTAATTGGGACACAAAGGATAGGACTAAAACAATGAAAAGATTATAAGATAAATTAGGAAAATTATGAATTTGGCTTTCCAAAATATTTAGTTTTAAAATAAACAGTGTTACACCATTTTAAATCAAACTTCATATAAAATTTTGTTTATGTATTATACCATTTTCCCATAAAAACAAAGTTTACAACAGGAGGGAAACTTAATTCCTACACGAAACATTACAAAAACAATGCTTAATAGTGACTTTGCATCACATAACAAATCTTTTAATCAATTACTCAATACCAAATGTTTACACTTTACTTGTTGAAAGCAATGACTCATAGGCATTAACAGGTCCTTTTCATTATTCTGCTCCCACTTTCAATTTGAATATTTATATATGTACAGTCATCAATCCTCCATTAACCCATTTTACAAAATTCTTATATATATATATATATATGGTTTTTGTAATAAAATTTCGGTAGTGGTGGAACTCTTGTTATCCTGTCTTGAAAGTTGTCTTATTAGATGTACTTTTACAAGCTAAAAATTATAATAATTCAAGCACACAAATAATATATTTTCTCTCTAACATTTTAATTATTAAAATTTTAAAAAAAAAAACCTTCACATGCACTTAAGTTTGAAAAATATATCAAATATAATTCTTTTCTTGTATATTAATTTGATGAAAACAGATTACAATATATAGAGATACCAGATACCAGAACAAATAATAAAAGCTACAATCTGTTGGTATGAGTTGTAAAAGAAAAGTGATATGCTAGCATGGGTTGTAAAGCAAGAGTGATACGTTGGTATGAGGTGGAAAACAGGATCAGCTGGACTGACTGGAAAGCAGGAGTGTGTTGGACTCACTCCAACACTCCCCCTCAAGTTGGTGTGTAGATGTCTTTAACACCTAACTTGTCAAGTGAGTCATGGAAGTTTCTACTGGAAACTGCTTTGGTAAGAATGTCGGCCAGCTGATCTTCAGATTTAACGAAAGGGAACTGAATAATTTGCTCTTCCAGGTTCTGTTTGATGAAATGTCGGTCTACCTCCACGTGCTTAGTCTGGTCATGTTGAATTGGGTTGTGAGATATGTTGATGGCAGCTTTGTTATCGCAGAATAAATTCATTGCAGAATCAGGAGGAAAACCGACCTCTGTTAGCAAACCTCTAAGCCAAAGAAGCTCACATAATCCTTTTGCCATGCCTCGGAACTCAGCTTCAGCGCTGGACAATGCCACTACCTGCTGCTTTTTACTCCTCCATGTAACCAAGTTTCCGCCCACAAATGTAAAGTAGCCTAAAGTAGACTTTCTATCCAAGATATTTCCAGCCCAGTCTGCATCCGTGTATCCTTCAATATTCAGATGAGTGTTCTTGGAGAACATTAGTCCTTTTCCTGGTGATGACTTTAGATAGCGGAGAATTCTAACTGCGGCACCCATATGATCTTCACTCGGATTATGCATAAATTGGCTTACCACACCTACGGCGTCGGCAATGTCTGGACGAGTGTGAGATAAGTAAATGAGCTTTCCCACTAGTCTTTGATATCTCACCTTATCAGCAGGCACTTGATCCGAATATTCTCCAAGCCTATGGTTCTGCACAATTGGTGTATCCGCAGGTTTACACTCTAGTAAACCCACTTCCGTCAATAAGTCTAGTACATATTTCCGTTGAGAGAGAAATATGCCTTTTCTTGACCTTGCCACCTCTATTCCCAGAAAATACTTAAGCCCTCCCAAGTTCTTCATTTCAAATTCAGTAGACAATTGTTCTTGTAGCCTCGAGATCTCATCGGTGTCATCCCCAGTAATTATCATATCATCCACATAGACTATTAATGCTGTCACCTTGCTTTGTCGATGTTTTAGGAAGAGAGTATGGTCAGAGTTACTTTGGCAATAGCCATACTTCCTCATAGCCGAACTAAATCGGCCAAACCATGCTCGCGGTGACTGTTTTAGTCCATATAAAGCCCTCTCCAATTTACACACAATTTTGGTTCCAGCCGAACCTGTGTATCCTGGCGGAATATCCATGTATACCTCCTCGTCGAGGTTGCCGTGAAGGAAAGCATTCTTCACGTCGAGTTGATGTAGTGGCCAGTCCAAATTTGTTGCAAGAGATAGCAAGATTCTAACGGTATTTAGTTTAGCTACTGGTGAGAAGGTTTCTGAGTAGTCTATGCCATACGTTTGGGTAAAACCCTTTGCCACAAGTCTCGCCTTGTATCGGTCAATTGATCCATCAGCCTTGTATTTTAGAGAGAACACCCATTTGCATCCCACTAATTTTTTTCCTTCCGGTAATGGGACCAACTTCCAGGTATTATTTTTCTTTAAGGCTTCTAGTTCTTCTTGCATTGCTTGCGCCCACTTTGGATCAGATAACGCCTCCTCAGCACTACTGGGAATATGGCAAGAGGATAGTGTTTGAGTGAAAGTCTTGAGCGGCTTGGACAGACCTTGAGTAGATACATAATTTGTAATTGGGTACTTGGACTTTCTTTTTTCTTCATCTGGGCTGTATCTGTGTGGTGGTTTCCCACGATTGTGTCTAAAAGGCAACACATAACCAGTAGAGGAATCCAAGATATTAGCATGTAAAGGTGCAGTAGGAGTACTTACCTCAGGGACATTCTCAGGAGGAGGAGGGTCTTCGGGTACTGCGGAGTGAGGGGACCGAGGGTACTCTGTATTTCTGGGTTCTTCAGCTTCTTCAGTTCCAGGTTCATCACGTCGCAACTCGACATAGGCAATTTCTGGGGGTACCGCAATTTCTTCTGGGGGTACCTCTAGTGGTGCAACCTCTCTATTTCCAGTCCCATGCTCCGGGGCCATCAACCAATTCATCTCTTCTACTTGAGGTACGTGAGGCTCCCCCTGAAGGGAAGAAGTGGATACTGGGGAAGGATAGAAATTCTCGGACCCAAGAAAGGTAACGTCCATGGTGATATAGGTGCGGCGGGTAGTGGGATCATAGCACCGAAAGCCTTTTTTATGGAAACCATATCCCAAAAATAAGCACCGAACGGCACAGGGGTCCAATTTGGTACGTTGATTTTTGTGGAGGTGGACAAAAGCAACACAGCCGAAAATTCTAGGAGGAAGCATCAATATTGATGGAAGGGATATATAAGTAGAGAGAATGTGTAAGGGGGTTTTAAAATATAAAATTTTCGATGGCATACGGTTGATTAAGTACACGGCAGTAGCCACCGCAGCCCCCCAATGGTAACTCGGCACCATTGCGCCAAGGAGAAGGGCACGAGCTGTTTCCAAAATATGCCAATTTTTCCTCTCGGCGACACCATTTTGTTGTGGTGTTTGAGAGCATGAGGTCTCATGGAGGAGGCCATGGTGTTGAAAATAGGCCTGAAGTTGGTGGTTGATGAATTCGCCACCATTATCGGATCGAAGGATTTGGATCTTGGAAGAGAATTGAGTCTGAACCATGGCATGAAATGCTTGAAAAATGGTGAAAACTTCGTCTTTGGTTTTAAGCTGATAGAGCCATGTCATCCGAGTACAATCGTCAACAAAAATTACAAACCAACGATGACCAGAGGAAGTAGTGATTGGAGATGGGCCCCACACATCAGAGTGTATCAATGCAAATGGAGTATTCGTTTTATTCAAGCTCACGGGATAAGAAACTCGGTGGCTTTTAGCCTTGATACATGTATCACATTTAAAGTTGACATGCTGCAGACGAGAAAATAAATATGGAAGTAGATGCCGGAGACAGCCAAAGAATGGGTGCCCCAAACGCCTATGCCATAGCCAAATCTGTCGTTCATTGGTTGGATGGTGAGTGTGATTGGCTCTGCCTGGGCTGAAGTCATCAAGGTAGTACAGTCCCCCCCTCTTAGTACCACGCCCAATAATCTCCTTGCTGAGAACATCCTGAAGAAGACAAAAAGTAGAGTACATTAGGACAACACAATTAAGCTCTTCAGTAACTTGACTCACAGACATCAACTTGTTGGAAAGAGATGGAACAAGAAGTGTGTGAGCTAGAGAAAGAGAAGGAGATAGGGGCACGGTTCCAGCCCCTGTGACTGGGTAAGTTGCACCATTGGCATTGGCAATGCAAGTCCTCCATGGCTGAGTTGTGTTGGAGAAGTCATTTGGATCAAATGTCATATGATCCGTCGCTCCGGAGTCGATAATCCAAGCATCATCATTGGGAGGAGTAAAGCTGCAAAAAACTTGACCACAATTACCTGGATCTGGGGTGGAGGTAGAGGGTGCAGCAGCTCGTATACTAGAGGTAGAGGACGCAGTCACGGGAACAAGGGACAATTGAGATTCAGCCGTGACCACCGCTGCTCGTCCTGGGACGTCCGCAGTGGCAGGAGCATCTCGTTTCTTTCGGGCTTGTAAATCGTGCCACCAGTCTGGGTAGCCATGTAATTTGAAACAAATGTCCCGAGTATGTTTTGTACTCACACAGTGAGTGCACTTATTCCCATCAGAATGACCTTTGAAACGTGAGGAGGACCCAGACTTGAACACATTTTGTGACTGGCCAGATTTCATGCCTTTGATGGTCATAACAGCACCACTAGGCACTGCTTCTGCTCCTGATATCATCACAGATTGTCGGAGATCTTCCCTTCGAATGTAAGCATATGTCTGCTCAATTGAAGGAAAAGGTTTTAGGCGAAGAACATCGCTGCGAACATGATCCAAGCGATCATCTAGTCCGTCAAGAAAAGTGTAGACTCGCTCCTCCTGTAAACTGGAGTTGTAGTTTTGTATGTCAATTGCACATTTCATTGGATTCGGTCGACGGAAATCGATTTCTCGCCATAGGCCCTGTAGATCGTTATAGTATTTTTCTATAGATCCGCCTGCCTGTTTCATTTGAGATACACGGCATCGCAGCTCGTATACCTGCGAGGTGTCCGTGCCATCGAAGTAGGTTGTGGCAGCAGAATCCCATACCTGCTTAGCCGTTGGGTAGCGAATAAAGTTCACGACCAAGGAATGGTCCATGGAGTTGATCAACCAGCCTTTCACCATGGCATTCTCAGTGCGCCATTTACGAAAGGAGAGGTCGGTTTCTGGTGGTTGGGGGTCGTCTCCATTGATGTATCCCAGTTTGTCTTTTCCTGAGATGTACATCTCAACAACCTAGGACCATAATCCATAGTTGGAACCATCCAACTTGATGCTGATAGGAACCATCGGGGAATCAGTGATGGGAGAAGAAGAGGTCTGAACCTTTGACAAAACCTCCGTCATTTTTGATGTTAGATTATCAAGGATGATGTCGGTGGATTCAGCCATGGAGGCCGAGAACAATCTGGACCCCTGTCTGATCAAAAAACAGGGAACCCAAGAACTTGCTCTGATACCATATCAAATATAATTCTTTTCTTGTATATTAATTTGATGAAAACATATTACAATATATAGAGATACCAGATACCAGAACAAATAATAAAAGCTACAATCTGTTGGTATGAGTTGTAAAGGAAAAGTGATATGCTAGCATGGGTTGTAAAGCAAGAGTGATACGTTGGTATAAGGTAGAAAACAGGATCAGCTGGACTGACTGGAAAGCAGGAGTGTGCTGGACTCACTCCAACAAAATATTCTCGAGAGTTTTAATATAACCAAACTAACGTTCTTTTTAGTAAGTCTAAAAGAATTAGAATTAAAATGAATGGTGTGAGGATACAACGGGAGTTAACATATAGATAACATCACATTTACATGACTAATAAATTAGTGATGAAAAGATAATTAAATGTTAGGACATTTATATACAAGTTTTAATTTATGAACTTATATTTATTTAGGTCCTAACTAAGATTTTTTAAACCTTCAAGACCCATTAAATTTTTAATAATCAGAATTACCCTTCAAACAATAATTATTCATCATTTATGATTGTCTATAAAGGAAGAATAAAGATTGGTAACTCGAGGATTTCGCCCCCGAATCCCCCTAAAACCCAAAACGACGTTTTGGGCTTTAGGTTTTTTTTTTTTTTTTTTTTTCTTTTTTTCCGCCATTTTTGAATGCAGAGGGAGAGGAAGAGGGAGAGAAAGAGCTCGTCACCCAGCCGAGCTCGTCCGCCCGCCAGTCGTCGGCCCAGCCGAGCTCGTCGCTCGTCGCTCGTCGCCCAGCCGAGCTCGTCTGCCCGTCGCTCGTCGCCCGCCGTCCTCCGCCCGCCTCCGCCTCCAGCTCATTTTTTAGGCCCCCTCCAGTCCTTCTTCCCCCTCCCCCTCTTCGTCTTCTTCTTGCTTCTTCCGCTGTAAAAAAAAAAAAAAAAAAAAGAAAAAAAAAAAGGAAATTAGGGGGATTCGGGAAAGCTCGTTTTCGAGCTCCCTAGCACGGTTGATAAAGGAATATGTTGATTTGACATTTATTTTAATTTTTAAAATTTTACAACATCAACTTTCAAATTAAAAAAACTATAAAAAAAAAAAAATTTGAAAATTGAAAAAATTGAATTATTATTATTTTATTTTTTTTGCAAAACTGAAAATTTTGTATTTATAAAAGAGCATGATAATGGAACATTGATGTTGAAAAAAAAAAGCCTTTAAAACTGAAAAAACTGATAATATTTTTAGTTTTAAAACTGAAAAAAACTGATAATGTTCTTGATTTTATTGGATAGTTGATCGAAACAATAAATAGAAGGGTAAAAACGTTTAATCTCATACTTTGTTTTTTATCAGTTAGTGAAACAATTATCTGGAACATTACCATATAAAATTGATAATATTCTTAGTTTTAAAAATTAGAAAAACTAATAATATTCTCAGTTTTACTAAATAAGACTTATTTGTTCAAATTTTTTTAAATAAGACTTAAGCTACCATAACATTTGTAAATAAGACTTTTAAATAATTAATTCTTAAATATTATATAAATTAAAATTTTAATAGAAGCTTAATATAATTATACTAAACTTATAAGACAATATATTTTTTTCAAATCTCCGGAGAGATTAGTACAATTCACCTTTAGAAATTTTAACTTGTACAAGAATTGTAATAAGAAATTCGAGAAATATTAAAAAAGTAAAAAATTGCAAAGTCAGGCGAGTAAAACACTTATTTTACATAAATTATTGGGAAAATTATTTAGAAGTCCTATTAGGGAGACTTATGCTACATATGGTCCTACTAAAAAATTTATGTTCCTATAAGTCTTGTGGGAAGTTTGTTGACACATTTACCCTCAATATTAGTTGTTAATATCATAAATAAGTAATAAAACCATATATAGGAAATTGATATAAACATAACGTAACGTGACGATTACATAAACGTAACGTGACACCTACATAAACGTAATGTAACACCTATATAAACGTAACGTGACATATCTATATAAACGTAACGTGATATATCTACATAAACGTAACGTAACGTTACACCTATATAAACGTAACGTGACATATCTACATAAACGTAACGTAACGTGACACCTATATAAACGTAACGTGACACCAATATGAACGTAATGTGACACCTACATAAACGTAACGTAACGTGACACCTATATAAACGTAATGTGACATTTACATAAACGTAACGTAATGTGTCACGTTACGTTTCGCAAACTTAATAAGTTTTTATTTTTTTAATCCGTTTGTTTTGAAATAGATATATAATCTTAATATATTTTTATTTTGTATTATTAATTGTAAAATTTAAAAAATTATTTATTTTTTGATTTTTTTTTATTTTTTTTATATAGAAAAATCAAAGAAAACATAGGCATTTAAAGAAAAAAAAAATCATTACAACAAAAACGAAATCAAATATCTTCTGCAATCAGTGTTCAAATGGATTTTTGCTTCTGGAAAGTTGCAGTTATCATACATGTCTAGTTGTCTTCGTTCTACAGGTTATTCTATCCCCTGTTGACTCTGTGGCTGATACATATCGGACACTGCTACCTGAAGGAACAACTTTAGAGTTTCAACGGATTCTGGAGCTTAAGGTCATAGTCAAAATCACTACCTTGCTACTCTTTTTTTTTTTTTCTTTTTTACCCCTTCTAACACCTATCAGAGGTCTTAATCATGTTCACGGCTAACATGTCCCTACAACCCTCCTGAAATCACGGTCACAGCTTAGTGACGTGATTCAATGGAGTTGTTCTAATGAGTCTTGTCTTCGCGAAGAAGCACAAGATTGATATCAATTTGGTGGTTGGGAGTGAGAGAGAGTGTGAGAGAGGGAAGGTGTGAAAATAGGGGTAAAAAGATTAGGATCTTGTGGAATACATTCTTATGAAAATAGGACTTGAGACTCTATAAGAAATTACACAGGACTTAGCCTAGCATAAGGTTCTGAAAAAGGACTTATAAATAAGTCTCTCTAAATTATTTGTACTTTTATGAATTTATAATTATTTTTTAAAATTTTTTATTTTTTAATAATCACCCTAAGAAATTATACTAAACAGTGTGATACACTTTTAATATAAAATAAATAAAAAAAACGTAAACAGTGTATAAACTATACTGGCATGAATTAATTAGAAAGAAAAATAATAAAAAATAAAAAATTCCCCGAATGGAATAAAATAATAACTAGTCTCACCTTGCGATTCAAGTTGGACCTGTTCAGAGCTAGCAGAGGACATTTACCGTTAATACCGTTGAAGGGAGAGCTCTTCAAACACGCCGTAATGCTCCGTTTGGTTGCTGAGAAAAAGTGAGGGAAAATAAAAGAAAGTTACAATCTTGACATTTACATCCGTATTGATTGTGTTTTAGTCCATCCTGAAATCCCTACTCAATAGCATCAGGCAACCACAGGGCTAGAAAGCGAAAAGAGCGCAGAATAGAATATAGTGGATACATCATCTTCTTTTATTTTATTTTATTTTCTACAGACGAAGAAGATCCAAAGATCACATGCTCTCAAAGCTACCCACTAACCTTCCACCTCATCTGAATCTAAAGATCATCAAGAAATTCACTTATAATGGGGATTTAGGACGTGCACGCCAGTTGTTTGACACAATTTCTGAACCAGATTTGCCTTCATGGACTGTCTTAATAGATGCATACACAAAGCATGGTTTGCCAAAGGAATCAATAAAACTCTATGCGGAATTTCATAAAAGGAATGTCCAACCGGATAAGTTGCTACTTTTATCTGTTGCCAAGGCATGCTCTGCTTCAATGGATATTAACAAAGCAAAAGAGATTCACGAAGACTCAATCAAGTTTGGGTTTGGATCAGATCTTCTTCTGGGTAATGCCTTGATTGATATGTATGGTAAATGCAGATACTCGGAAGGTGCGATAAAAGTTTTTGCTTGTTTGCGAGTAAAAGATGTGATTTCATGGACTTCTATTGCTTCTTGTTATGTGAACTGTGGGCTGCCAAGGGAGGCTCTTCGGTCCTTTCGTGAGATGGGATTAAATGGTGTGAGACCCAATTCAATTACACTTTCTTCCATTCTTCCTGCCTGCTCAGAGTTGAAGGATTTGAGTTCTGGTAGAGAGATTCACGGTTTTGTTGTGAGAAACGGATTGGGGGACAATGTATTTGTGAGTAGTGCTCTTGTAAACATGTATGCTAGTTGTTTGAGCATCACACAAGCTCAGTTGGTATTTGAAAACATGTCTCAATGTGACATTGTGTCCTGGAACGCGATAATAACAGCATATTTTTTAAACAGAGAATGTGAGAAGGCTCTTTGTCTATTCCACCGAATGAGAACTGGAGGGGCCAAGTTGAACTATGCTTCCTGGAATGCTGTTATTGGTGGGTGTATGCAAAATAATCAATCCAGAGAAGCACTAGAGATGCTCGCCCAAATGCAAGATTTGGGATTCAAACCTAATCAAATCACAATTACTACTTTGTTACCTGCCTGCACAACTTTAGAAAGCTTGAGAGGAGGCAAGGAGATTCATGGGTATGTATTTAGGCATTGGTTTTTTGATGACGTAACAGCCACAACTGCTCTGGTTCTCATGTATGCTAAATGTGGCGACTTGGAACTTGCTAATAGCGTTTTTAATATGATGCCCAGAAGGGATGCTATTGCTTGGAGCACAATGATTTTTGCAAACTCAATGCATGGGAACGGTGAGGAAGCCTTGTCACTGTTTCGTAGAATGTTAAACTCAGGAATCAAACCCAATGCCATGACTTTTACTGGTGTTTTGTCTGGTTGTAGCCATTCACGACTTGTTGATGAAGCTCTCTCAATTTTTCACTCGATGAGTAGGGACCACTTGATTGAACCTGATGCTGAGCACTATTCATGCATGGTTGATGTACTAAGTCGAGCTGGTCGCCTAGAAGAGGCATATGAGTTCATCCAAAAAATGCCTATAGAACCAAAACCTGGCGCTTGGGGAGCCTTGCTTGGTGCTTGTAGAGTATATAAGAATGTTGATTTGGGACGGCTTGCAGCAAAGCGATTGTTTGAGATTGAACCAAACAACCCTGGAAACTATGTTCTATTGTCCAACATCTTTGTTTCTGCCAAATTATGGGGTGAGGCCTCAGAGACTAGGAAACTAATGAGAGACAGAGGAATTACAAAAATACCTGGTTGTAGTTGGGTGCAAGTGAGAAATAAAGTACACACTTTTGTTGTTGGTGATAAAAGGAATGATCAAAGCGATAAGATTTACAGATTTTTGGATGAATTGGGTGAGAAGATGCAATTAGCAGGGTATATGCCTAATACTGAATTTGTTTTGCAAGATGTGGATCAAGAGGAGAAAGAAAATCTTTTGTGCAATCATAGTGAAAAACTTGCTGTTGCTTTTGGAATACTTAATTTGAATGGGGGTTCATCAATTCGGGTATTTAAGAACTTGAGGATATGTGGAGACTGTCATAATGCTATCAAGTTCATTGCCAAGATTGTGGGTGTGCAGATTATTGTGAGAGATTCTCTGAGGTTTCACCATTTCAAGGATGGGATTTGTTCCTGTCAAGATTTTTGGTGACCACTAGATCTATTTTACAGGGAGTTGTGATACAGGGAGAGATCGAGTCAAGTGACATGATATAGATGATGCTCAGGGGGATGTGCATGATCAGGAGTGCCATATCTGAAAGCGCACATAGACTTGTCTATGTTTTCGAGTCTCTGTAAAATGAGCTTTTCTGGGGACAAGACAATTAGTAGATCAAAGTCGAGCTGGAACGTGGGGAAGGGGTGGAAAACCAAAAATTTTCCTTAATCATGGAACAGTAGCTGAAGACAGAGCCGAGATGGTGGTGGATTGCAAAACGTGATTATTCCCTGTTGACTAGACTCTGGAAGGCCTCCACATGCTATGTAACTTTTAACATATACAATCGAACACCAAGATACACAACATTGCAAACAGATTTAGAATAAAATGATGATGCCAATACCTTTATCATGATAAATTGTTAAACAGTGTGTGCTATTGAGATTGCCCTCAACAAGAGAGTACATATATTGGTTGTACTTCTTATTTAATGTTTATTGAACATTTTGTACTTTGTACAAAAAACTATTGCAGCTTGTTTAAAATGTTTAATTTTGCCTTTGAACTATCTTTTTCACAAGTAACATATTTATAATATTGCATGTAATGCCTAATTATTCAAAACTCTGGAAGGCTCATCATCAGCAACCATCCTACTATCTGGGATATCCACACAAGCCGTCTGGTAACACATCGATGATATGAAACCTTAATTTGGAGAGAGCTTGGGATACTCTCAACTCTCAGCGGCTTAAACATGAGCAAGTTGATGACATTGCAAATTTGCAACAATGATTTGCAGCTCGAACAGTGCTGGCATGGTGTGTATCAAGTCTCGGGAATACACTCAGCTAACCTCATCTAAAAAAAGACTTGAAATTTAGAACATTATTATAAGAAGCCATGATAATATACAAGAACAACAATAATCTCATTGTTTGTCCAACCGGGTTACAGTAATTTCAAGAAGACTTCAACTTATCACAAAATCTGAAATACATCAAAGTTAAAAAATAAAAATAAAAACCCCCATCACTCCAGTTGAGCATACCAGACTCCTTGGATCTTCACTTCCTTTGGAACCTTTGCCCCCAAATCAGTGTCAGATGGCTGAATACTCTCGAACACTCCAATCACCTCCCCTGTTTCAGGCTTGCTATTGGTGACGCTCAAGGTGATTTTCCCTGTTGACGATGCAGTGTTCTTTATGTTCTCCTTAACAAGCTCTTCTTCATCCCCTCTCCCTCCTGCTGGCAGTGCAACTGCACTGTCATAACCAGTAGAGCCACCTCTTCCCTTTGGGTCCAAGAAAGACGAACCACGGTATGATGGCACCAAAAACTGCCCACCAAAGCTCTCTGGCTTACCAGATGCCACCAGCTGTTTGATGGTGAAGAGGAAGGGCACACGCTCACCACCTGGCAGTTGAACAGTGACAGCAGCGTAGTCAATTCCATCTTTCTCCTCGAACTTAACGCTGCCATCAGGAGATACTTCGAAAGGTCCCTCAATCTCATCGAGGGTGTAGGTTAAACGGGTCATGAGCTTGGTTTTTTGGAACTCAGGTGGGGCGTTCTTGCTAACACTATCGGCCTTGACAGTGAATGATGTGGGTTCCAAGCAAAATTTCTTCATTTGGTATTTGCCTGGCTTGAAGACAAATTTGTCAACACCACCGTCAATGGTTGGGCACTGGTTAGCAGTCCCAGTCCCTTTCACTTCTAGGTATGTCTTGCTCTGAATTTCGTCAAAGGTTAGCCGTTTTGGGGGACCCTCAGCACTTGCTCCCTAGATTGTCCAAGAAATGCAGATGTTAGTATCTTTCCCCCAACAATGGAAATGAAGACAAAATAAACAATAAGGAAAGGAGTGAAAGCAATGAAGCAATGACAGAAACTATATCAGTAGTTAAACTTAAATCAGCATTAACACTATAGTGGCCATACTCATTGTCTTATAAAATGCTAAAAACTAAAACTGATGGGGCGAAAAAATGAACGGGCATTAACCATTCCCTTCTTATGCATCTTAAAGAATTGAAATTCTTTTCTCTTGCCTTGGTGCACAGAATGAGTAATGCTATATAAACAGGCATTTTTATACAGAATGATGTGTCTATGTGTGCTGCTTTTATTTTTAGCCAAAACATTCATCGTTGTGGTTTACGATTTTTAAATTACCACTGTCACTTTATCCTCGACAAAATTTTGTATAAGAATTTTGTTTATATACTACCTAGTATAAATGAAATGAGATTATGTAGATGCAGAATGAACAAATCCTTAACAAATGCATCAATAAAGCATGAAAGTCGCAAGAAAACTTTTGCCTCTAGACTTGATAGATTAAGTTGCTAGGAAGGAAACTTTTGAGAAGTGTGATAATTGTTAATCGGGATCCATAGAGATAAGAAGTTGCTAGGAAGGTAACTTTTGCCTCTAGGCCTGATGGATTAAGTTTAGATGGTTTAGATAAAGAATAAAGAACAAGTGTCTGATACTTCCCACATACGATGACCCAGAGCATAGACAATCCTAGTTTCCTAATAACCATGTTAGTATTTTGGAAACATCCAATCCAAAACTAAGTTACCATGAGTGAAGGGGCCTCTAGACTACATAGATCAATCACATAGATAAAACTTGTGTGACTTAAATAGACGGTGTAAGATGAGTCTATAACTATTCTGCTCAGTTCAAACAATCTCAATAGCAGCAATTCCACAACTGGTTGGATTAATTACAGTCCAAGATATAAAAATCCAAACAATTGCAACCAAAGCCAAAGTGCTGAACAAGAGTGACCTCTTAGTAGCTTAAATGATAAAAGCTTACAAACAATAAGATTATAAAAACATCTCCAATATGAATTTTGAAACAGAACAATATGAAACAGTGCATGAAACTAATTGAAGTGCATCATACCGAGACAACGAGGGCAGAAGTGGCAAGAGCGAACCCAGCAACTTGGCAGCATCAGCACACTTGTGAGCCAAGTCCTTGATATCAGACAGTTGAAGAGAGCAAGTAAGCCTCCCACTGCTCTGCTCAACTCCGAATGCCTTGCAAACGCTCTGAGAAGACCTCAGCTGCACGGTGGACCTGCTGCCGAGCTTGGTGGGCTGCATGAGCGTCGCCGCTGCTTGTAGTGAGGCAGCCATTGCTTCCTACTCTGTTTCTCTCTGTCTCTCTCTCTTTTCAGTTGGAACGTCCTTAGGAGGACTATAGGAATGGGTTGTGTGGAGAGGAAAGGTGGGACAAAATTGGTTTTTGGTGGGTATTGGTTGTGAGTAAGATAAGGGGATAGGATAAGGTGTTCTTTCATTGGTTGGTTGGAGCTACTGCTTCTGGCTTCATGTTTTGACACGTGTCAAACATGGAATTTGGGATAAAGATAATCTCCATAGTGGTTTTGGTTTGGGGGTACCAATCAACTAAGTTCTAATGTGCTTGCACTAGGAAAATTTGGATTTGGACCAATGGGCAGGTTTTTGGGAAGTGGGTTAAAAATTATTTTGAATGTTTATTTCATTTTGAGGTCTCATTTGAGAATAGGTTTTCTTAATAATTTTTTATTTTTTAGTTAAAATATGATGTAAAAAAATTAGTATATTTGAAACGACTTTTTAGTTTTTTACGAAAAGATGTGCAAAAAATAAAAATAAAATAAAATCTTTGACTTTTTGATATAAGTTGTTAGCTTTTTGTTTTTTTATGACTTTTTGACTTTTTAGTTAAAATCACCCCTTGCTAAACGAGGCCTCTCACATTTTTTACATATTTTTTCAAAAAAAAAGAGTCAAAGACTCAACATTTAATTATTTTCTGAAAACACCTCTCTTACTTTTTTCATTTTTTCATTTTTTCATTTTTTTTAAATTTATTTTTTATATTTAAAACAAATTTCAGTCGAGCATTGTTAAGACATATTAATATTCGTTGATGGCCGGGGGGGGGGGAGAGAATAGAGAGCCATCAACGAATATTAATATGTCTTAACAATGCTCGACTGAAATTTTATATTTAAAACAAATTTCAGTCGAGCATTGTTAAGACATATTAATATTCGTTGATGGCTCTCTATTCTCTCCCCCCCCCCCCCCGCGCAATAATAATTATTAAAATGTTAAGAATTTTTTATTTATTTTTACTTCTTACATTTTACAAAAAAAAATTACAATACCATGTAACTTATAGGGTAAATTTCGAATGACTCTTTTTTCACACACCATTTATTCTATGGGTACATACTTAATGAATAAATTTTATATTTACCACTAAGGGGTTGTTTGAAATGTTCTAAATAAGTGCACTTTTTGACTTTTTATAAAATATGGGCTGGGTTTGAAGTAATATGGTAGAGAGGTGATGAGACTAATAAGATATGTGACTTAAATAGGATAGTATCTTTTTGACTTTTATTAAAAATGCCAAACCTGGCGTAAATTTTATCTTTGGAAGGAGATGAGAGACCATGCTTTTAGGTTTTGTTTGGCATATACTAAATAAGTTCATCTTTTTATTTTTTTTAATCTTTTTTAGGTTATATCAATTAACATCCCCTCTCTACTTTTCTACACAAATAAAATTACTAATATAGACATGAGCACACACATTTAACTTCAAATTTAAATTTTCTCAATGCACATCTTTGCAATTAAAAAATTCTCACTACACATCCATTAGAAATGTAAAATTAAACACACTAACCCTAGTGTTATTCTCCATTACTTTTCACTCAACCTTTTAAAATTCACATCTTCTAAAAGTCTTCATATTCCAAGTCCATTGTCACCCAACCCTCTCAATACTCTCAATAGTTTAGTATTTGAATCATTTGTCATTGTTATGGAGGATTTGAAATAGCGGTGAGCAGCGATATACCAATCCGTCCAAACCGAATCGATCCGCCGCATTTTGGACGGATGCGTGATGATGAGCGGACGATTGTGGATTGATTTTTTTCAATCCACCTAGTTTTGGACAGATGGTGGATTTGAGATTCCTTTGACTGCAACCGAACAGCCAAATCGCGAGCGCTCTTAGTAATTTGTAAAATTTTGTATTTTCAATTGAAAAAGAATTTAAATATTTTGTTGAATATATTATGTTGAAAAAGAGTTTTCAACTTGAATATATTTTTTGAATTGAAAAAAATTAATGTATTATTTATCTATATTTTTTTGTTTTTAAATCTAACTCTAAAAATAATAAATAGAAAAGATGATATATACTGGTTGATTTTTGTTTTCAAAAACCGATATAGATGTAACAATACAGAGACATATAATCTCTACTACTGCTCTGTTCATGGTTTTGGTGGTTTGAATTGTTTTTATATTTTAAGAACCACAGATTGTAATACTTTATGTGGATGAAGCATGCTGTGATTGTAATATGTGGATGAGACATACAGTAACTGTAATACTTTTTTAAGTCATTGATTGTAATATATATATTTTTTTTGAGGAAGTGCACAAGTTGAATTATGTTGAAATTTTATAAAATTTTAAATCGCCGAATTGATTCGCATCTATCCACTAATTCGTTAATCCGCTCAATCTACATCTGCCGGATTGGCGAACGAATGCGGATTGATTTTTTTCAATCTGGCAAACAGATGCCGGATTGGAGGTTTTGTGGCCATAACCGACCTACGCCCACCCCTAATTTGAAAGATAAAAAATTAGATTTTAATATAAAAATCATTCTTCACGACAAAATTGACAATAAAAACAAGAGTTTTTATTTATTTATTTTGTTTTGTCAACATTGTAGAATTTCTTTGGTGGAGTAAAAAACAGCTACTAGACATAGGGACATTCATCATCTCTTAACAATACCATCAGCCACACAAAGAGGTGTGCCCCACAAACGAAAATTGAATATAGTTTATACTTCTTCCCAATAATAATATATCTTTACATGTATCTTAACAATGGAGCTTCATTCTCTAAGGTTTATGATTTTGTACGGAACAAAACAACAATGGAGGTTTGATAGGGTTTATCATACGAAGGGATATCTTTATAACTGAGTGAGTTTGTAATAAGTGGATGTGTACACTTTCGATTTTTTCATTATGAAAGATATATTTGGAATAATAGTGAGTGTTTGTATGTGGAGTGAGCAAATTATAATTATTTTAGTGTGTGAATTGAAAGGAATGTGCACTAAGAATAAATGATATGTAGAAATAGAGGGTAGGTTTGGTTTGTGTTTCTGAAAAAAATTTCAGAAATTTTCTCTACAAACAAATTTCAGAAATTTTCTTTACCAAACAAATTTTCTCAAAAAAATTTCCCAAAACACACAAACCAAACAAGTTTTCCAAACAAATCTCTCTCACACACACATCAAATCAATCACTTTTTCCAAAACTCTCTCTCAAAACAATTTTCCAAAACAAATTTCCCAAAAAACCAAACCAAACATGTTTTCGTAATTTTTATCTCTAAAACACATCTCTCAAACACAAACCAAACATACCCAGAATTTCTCGATAAATTACACTTTGCTCTCTTACCTTTTGTACCAAATCTCACTTTGATCCCTACACATGAAATTATGAAAGTCAATTCCTACATTTCTAATTAAGTGTCAATGAGAGTAAGAGAAATAGACAGAAGATTGTGTTACTGTAGAAAACAGAGTTTTGTAATTTTAATTTCTATAAAACCCTAGTTCATCTCTTTAATTGTTCACAATCTGCATTTTGATTTAACCAAATATAGTCATAATTTGATGTGAATTTTGAGACCAAATATTTGTAGGCAAGAAATAATGATAATTTTTCTCATTTACCCTCGTTTCGTAGTTGAATACTTCTTATTGAGAGGGGAGTTTGCACCAAGCAAACGGGCCGAGCTAGTTGTGACTTGGGCCTTGCTGTTGGATTACGCGATCGAGTTAGCATAGCGAAGGGTAGTTTGGCCGAGATTCTAGATCATGTGACTGAGTTAACCAAGGTCCGGAAGTTGGACCGGGCTAAGCTGAGCTAGGTGAAATAATGGTCCAAGGCCAAGCAAGGTCAGCAGTAACGAACGGAGTTAGGCAAACCGAGCTAGTTATTGATCTTGACCCTGAAGGTCGGCCGGAATTGAGGCTAGAACTGACCGGGCTATGCCTAGCTTGGTGGAAATTGCCAAGTGGTCCAATTGGAGTGTGAGAAGAGAAACCCGCCAATGGTGTGCGTCAATACCGTTTGGTAGTTTGGCCAATGTTGTTTGCGGTATTGACAGGTACACGTGTAAAGAATAGAGAGGGTAATACAACCATGCGTCCAGGAAAGAACGAGCGAAGTAGCGCGCGTAAAGGCTATATAAACTGAGTTGCTCACTTGGGTGTTGTAATTTACTAAGTGATTGCAAGGCTCTATCTCTCTTTGGTCTTCTCTCTCTTTCTCTCCCAAAAAAGAGTGCTAACTTGATCGTCGGAGGGACTTTCCGGCAACACACCCGCCGAGCAACTCATCGTCGTTGTGTTCTCAAGTTATTCGAAGCAAAGTAAAGCTTGGACACGAGGAGTACGGACAACGACGAATATTTGCTCCCCGTACAATTGGCGCCGTCTGTGGGAATCTTTGATAGATAAAACCTTGTCCTCCAAGCTTTTTCGGTCATCTTTTATGGCGAACCATGACAACATTCCGCTGTCTACCATCGACGGCATCACGCCAGAGTCCGTTCGGTGCAGAGATGGCCTGTCTGCCATTCCAATAATGGCTGGTTTGGAGACCTCCAGGCAAGGACTTCCCAGAGATGCGCGAGATAAGCGCACAAGGAGTTCTGGGCGCTTTGTCAGCCAAAAAGAGCGTCACCGACGGCAAGACTTACACACTCAGTACTTGGAAGACAAACTGAGAGACCAGGATACCATCATCAAGAAGATAGCGATAGAGATTGAGACCATGAAACACCAGATGAAGGGAAATGACGTCGCTGGAGTGGGAAACCACGGTGAGCATGCCCATTCTTGTTGTTCCAACAGCCAGAATAGACGCCGCACCATTTCACTCTCCATCACGAGAAGCTTCAGAGTTGGAGACTACGTCGCGCTGACGGCGACATCTCGTACGCAGGACAGCAGTTACCACCCCTCACGTCCGACGACGGCGTCGAGATATTCATGCTCCGACCAGTCGAAAGACTTGACGGATGTGTTGGAGGAGGGCGCTCATCGGAGGAAAGCGCAGAAGATGCCTAAATTGCAGCGGCTGGCCCCTAGAGGGCGAGCCAGTGAAGAGGTGCCACCACTACGCTTGGCAGCACACATGCCACCAGACAAAGAGTTGGCAAGGCTGAGCGCCACCCCTTTTTCCATTGAGATAGAGAACACGCCGCTCCCCACTGGGTTCCACTAGCCCAAGTTCACTCCCTATGACAGAAAAACAAATCCCTACGTGCACGTGAACCATTTCCAGCAAGGTATGGTTGGACACAGGCAGAATAAAGCATTGATGTGCCTTATTTTTCCATTGAGTTTAGGTGAATTGGGTCTAAAATGGTTCGAGAGGCTGCCGAAGGAAAGCATTGAGGAGTGACAATAGTTGGCAGAGGCATTTGTCACAAGATTCAAGACAAACACCACAACACCCAAGGAAGTTGACCATCTCTTGGGAATAAAGATGGAGACGAGCGACTCTTTGAAGGCGTATAACGCTAAGTATTGAGAGACTTTCAACGAGATACTTGATTGCCCGACCAACCTTGCAATCACTCAATATAAGCGCGGTCTTTCAGTTGGACATCAATTGAGAAACTCGCTCATAATCAATCAACCGTTGACCATAGAACTGCTCATACAACACATTAATGAGCACATTCGAGTCAAAAACGATGCAGCCACAGCTACCGTAATGGCAAGTCCAGTAATAGAGGACAAGCGAGTAGTGGGAAAGGTTTAAGCAATCGAACAAGAGGATGGTCGTGCAAACAACCATGGAAAAGATCTAGGAAGTTCGGTTTTGGAAGTTGTCAGTATGAAGGTCAAGAAAAAGGGACATAAAACTCGTATAATATAAATGGCCGATCTATTTTCAAAACGTAGAATACTACCAATATGAAGTTTTATTCTTAGTTTTACTTTTGTAACCCTTTCTACTATTCGACATAATGAAACCAGTAGATCGTTTTTTGAGAAATGTTGTATTTTCGTCCTACCAAGCAGATTTAGCGCGGTCCAAGGGGCAACTAATGATCATTTTGACGGAAAGATCAAAATTCCTTACCGGACAGATTTTGTTCGACAAGAGGTTTGTTGGTGGTTTTGATCAACTTTGGAATTTCTTACCGGGCGAATTTTGCTCGGTAAGAGGTTTGTTGATGGTTTTGATCAACTTTGGAATTCTTTGCCGGGTGGATTTTGCTCGGCAAGAGGTTTGTTGATGGTTTTGATCAACTTAGGAATTCATTGCCAGGTGGATTTTGCCCGGAAAGAAGTTTGTTGATGGTTTTGATTAACTTTAAAATTCCTTACCGGACGGATTTTGCTCGGTAAGAGGTTTGTTGATGGTTTTGATCAACGTTGGAATTCCTTACCAGGTGAATTTTGCTCGACAAGAGGTTTGTTGATGGTTTTGATCAACTTTGAAGTTCTTTGCTGAGCGGATTTTGCTCACCAAAAAGCAAGTTGCCAAGCTGACCTTGCTCTCCAACCTTAAAGTTCCTTGCCGAGCTGATTTGCTCGTTAAGATGCAAGTTGCCGAGGTGACCTTGCTCGCCCACTTTGGAGTTCCTTGCCGAGCGGATTTTGCTCGCAAAGAAGCAAGTCACTGAGCTGACCTTGCTCGCCAACTTTGGAGTTCCTTGTCGAGCTGATTTTGCTCACCAAGAAGCAAGTCGCCGAGCTGACCTTGCTCTCCAACCTTGAAGTTCCTTGCTGAGCTAATTTTGCTCGCCAACAAGCAAGTGGCCGAGCCGGCCTTGCTCGCCAACCTTGGAGTTCCTTGCCGAGCTAATTTGCTCGTCAAGATGCAAGTTGCCGAGTTGACTGTAATAACCTTCACCACTGATTGCCGATTAATTGTCGATTACTGTTAAACTGAGACTAATTATGATTGATAACTGAAGTAATCGAAATACTGAACTGACAGACTGAAATCTGAAACTGATTGACTGAGTATATGTTAGTTAAATTGTATTCTATCTGTTTGCTTGCCAAATTATCTGTTCATGTCTTTGTGTTTAAATTGCTAATTGAAGGCCTTATCGGCGGCCGAACCGGAAATTGATTGATGATTTAGGATCATGAGAATTTATGTGATTTTATGGTATATTTATTAAAAAAGTGATTTGGTATGATTAAATTAGATTAAAATAAGCCAATTACAAGAGTTAGCTTAATTACCATATTGCCATTGTGAATGGCCACTATCTAAGACCACTTTTGAGTCTCATTACACCTAGATCAAACATTTGCTCAGCAAATTCCCCTTGTTCTAACCGGCCATAGAGAGAGAGAGAGAGAGTTAGAATTGAGCTTAACTTGTAGAATTGGCTTGAATCTTGGAAGAAATTGAAGTGTAGATTGTCAATTGAGCCTCCATACCTCTAATTCAAAACCTAGGTAAGGAAATTCATCTTCTTCTTTGTGCCTTTGAGTTGATTCTTGCATGTTTCATGCTAATTTGAAGAATTGAGCCTAGGAATGGTTGAAAGTGTTGCATTAGAAGCTTAAATGTTGCATGCATGGCTATATCCTTGCATTTTGAGGTTGATTACATAGAATTTGGTACATGCATGTTCATAATTTGCAATGGTCCATGTTTTCAACTTGTTTTTGGAACAATTGGCTCACTAGAGCAACAAATTGAAGCTTTGAAATGATTTGAATTCTTGCATGTTTGCATGTCCTTCATGTTCATGAAATTGGTTCGAAATTGAGTTTGAATTAAACACCCTTGGGCTTTGATTTCACAAATTAAGCTTTGAATTATGTTATTCTATGTGTTTACAAATGTTTTCCAGAAATTTGGCCCAAGAGGATCGAATTTAGTGCATTTAAACTTGATTTTGAGCTTGGGACTCAAGTCTGGAATTTCCAGATTTTTGTCGTCCGCTCGAGCGGGGGAAGTGCCGCTCGAGCGGGAAAATCGAGCTCCCAGCATCTTGCACTGTGCATCAGTCCGCTCGAGCGGAGGATTAGGCGCTCGAGCGGAGGACTGGGTGACACGCTCGAGCGGGCGTCGAGCGTGAATTTTACCTATCCAGTACTTTTTGGTCCGCTCGAGCGGGAAAGTTTACGCTCTAGCGGGGACCTTTATTGCGTGTCCGCTCGAGCGGGGAAACCTGCGCTCGAGCGGGACTCTGTTTTTCTGAAATTTGAAAATGTTTTCTAAGTACACCTTTGCATCCTCATCCCATCCTAGGCATTCTTAGGCCTAGTTTAAGACATCTTAATAAGGATATAGATGTAGAACACACCGAGGCATATTAGGGATTAAGTTACTATCTTTCCCAACTGTGTAGCTTAGTGTATGTTCATTCTGTACTGTTTAGGGTTGGCATTTCGAGGAGACGCTCTAGCCTACTGTAGCCCAGAACTCTGTGAGTAACAATTGTGTAAAGATATGTTCAAAATGATTATCTTCTGAACAACTGAACTGTACTGTTTTCTACACTGTTTACTGTTTACTGAATGAATGTATGTCCTATATTCTGAACTGTACTATGACATCCTTAGCACCTACTGTTTACTGTTACTGTTACAGAGATCTCTGTCGGTTCCCTCGTTGGAACCACTACTGTTTACTGATTGATGGCCATCACTTACTGCTCGGTCTTTTAAGACCTACTGTTTACTGTTATGCTAATGGATGTACCACATATGACTGTTTACTGTACTGAACAACTGATATACTGATTTAATGAACTGTTTTCATTACTGTAAGGACATTCATTCTTAACCCCTTTACGCAATGTGTTATTCACTGGGCTTTAGCTCACTGCTCATATATATGTAGGTGTACAGGCACCGGACCAATGCTAGAAGCGTCGGGGTAAACTCCAGTTTTGTCAGCCAACCATAGTGCCTCACTGCGAGGTTCCGAGCCTGCCAAGCCATGGCTTAGGGGTGTTTTTATTTTCCCGTCTGTCTCTGTACTGTTTTGTAATACTGTATAGACTGATAACACCATACTGTACTGTTTAGTAGGGGTTAAGTCCCTGTACTGAATGATTGTAAATATTGTGCATAACTGTTCTGTACTGAAGGTTTATATGTATGAAAAGTCTTTTTGCATACAGACTGTCACAGCTCATTGGACATTGTTTTATTTGGCTTCCGCCATGCCCCTGTACTCCGTTTTACTGTATTACTGTTAAGCAGGCTTCGGTAATCTCGGATTACTGGCCGGTTACGGTGCTAAACCCATAGGGGCGGGTTTAGGTCGTGACAGAGTGGTATCAGAGCGATACTTAACCACGAGTTATACCGCACACACGTGTCCAAATGAGCTATAGGATGTCCTAGAAAAGCGATTAGGGCATTGCATGAGCATGATAAGTGTGTGGTTATGACATGACTGAATATGTGCTAAAGTGATAAACTGTTAAGTGTGCAATTGCTTATATTTTTAATTGCTATAACTGCTTATAGTGAAATGGATAACGCAAATGAGTCTGAGTCCTCATCCACTGAGGCAAGAATGGCAAGAATAGAAAGAATGATGGAACTGATAACTGCAAGGTTGGAGCAACAACAGAATCAACAGCCCCCACCTCCTCCTCCGGTACACCCAGAACTGAATGTGAATGTTAATGATGGGAACATAATTGCTCTTACCCAAAAGTTCAGCAAACTGAAACCGCCATCCTTCCAGGGAGGCCTTGAGCCATTAAAAGCTGAAGCATGGGTTTTGGAGACTGAAAAACTGTTTGAAGTGTTTCCGTGCTCGGAGGCACATAAGGTACTGTTGGCCACCTTCACTTTGCAAGAAGAGGCTAGAAAGTGGTGGATGCTTACCCGTGATGACAACGTTGCTATGACTTGGGCTCAATTCAAAGTAGCCTTCTTTGAAAAGTACTTCCCTCAGTGTGTCAGGGACAGGAAGGTGACTGAATTTGAACAACCGAGACAGGGCACGATGTTCGTTGCCAAATACGAAACAAAGTTCACCGGACTTGCTAGATATGCACCACACATGGTGGACACTGATTACAAGAAGGCCAGAAGGTTTGAAGGCGGCCTGAATGTTGCAATACTGGACAGAATAAGTGTCCTGAAATTACCGACGTATGTGAATGTTCTTGACCGAGCCTTGATGGCTGAAGCGAACATCGAAGCTGTGAAACAATCTGAAACACCAGCGTCTGAATGGCATGGTAAGAGGCAGGGTTTTAAGTTCAAGAAAGGCAAGAACAACCCACTGAACAAAAAGCAAAATACAGGGTCAACGACTACTTCTAGTCAAGGAAACTGTTCATTTCCGCCCTGTTCTGAATGTGGTAAGAACCATAAGGGAGTTTGTTATAAAATTTCTAGTGCTTGTTACAGGTGTGGCAAGGTGGGCCACATGGTTAAAGATTGCCCTTCCACTGCTCCGGCAATAGTAAAGCTGCAGGCAGCGCCGCAGCATCAACTGTTGCACCAAAACTGAACCCCAAAGCTACCGGGAAAGAGCCCATGAGGCAGGGCCGAGTGTTCGCCCTAGTACCGGGAGATGTGCAAAATACCGAGACCGTTGTGTCAGATATCCTCTCTATTTGTACTCAAAATGCATATGTACTGATTGATTCGGGGTTTACACACTCATACGTATCACATGCTTTTTCACAAAAATTGAATATACCCTTAGAACCCATGAACTATCTATTAGCTGTATCATCACCTATTGGGGGATCCATGACATGTGCATATATGTATCCTGCTTGTGAGATTATTGTTGGGGATATGCATTTGTTTATTGATTTACTGCCATTGAACATTGATCATTTTGATGTAATATTGGGGATGGACTGGTTACAAAAATATCATGCCACCATTGACTGTGTGACAAAACAAGTTGTTTTCTGTCCACCTAGTTTACCCGAGTTTGTGTTTAATGGGGTTGGAGTAGTACCTCCTCCGTATTTGATTTCATCTGTGAAAGCCGTTAAATTGATTAGAAAGGGGTGTAAAGGATATATGTGTTCTGTGTTGACTGTACCTACTGATGATAATGTTAAAACTGATGTGAACTGTATTCTTATAGTCAGAGAATTCCCAGATGTATTTCCAGATAATTTGCCAGGGGACTTGATTGACAGAGAGATTGAGTTCACCGTTGATGTAATTCTGGGAACACAGCCAGTATCGAAAGCTCCTTACCGAATGGCTCTAACTGAATTGAAAGAATTGAAAGTACAGCTGCAAGAACTGTTAGACAAAAAGTTTATCAGGCCTAGTACTTCACCGTGGGACGCACCCGTCTTGTTTGTGAAAAAGAAAGATGGCTCACTAAGATTGTGCATTGATTACCGTGAACTGAACAAGGTAACTGTGAAAAATAAATACCCATTGCCACGTATTGATGATTTATTTGATCAGTTACAGGGTACTCAAGTGTTCTCCAAGATTGATCTCAGATCAGGGTACCATCACTGAAAGTTAAACCAGAAGACATTGATAAAACTGCTTTTAGAACGAGGTATGGACATTACGAATTTTTAGTTATGCCTTTTGGAGTTACCAATGCACCTGCAGCATTTATGGACCTCATGAATAGAATCTTTAAACCGTACCTTGATAACTTTATTGTAGTATTCATTGATGACATATTGATTTACTCCAAAGTATAGAAGAACATGAACATCATCTGAGACTTGCCCTGCAGACCCTAAGAGAACAGAAACTGTATGCTAAACTGTCTAAATGTGAGTTTTGGCTTGATCATGTTATGTTTTTGGGGCATGTTGTTAGCAAAGATGGAATTTCTGTTGATCCGCAGAAAATTGAAGCTGTAGTGAACTGGCCTAGACCAACAAATGTGACGAAGTCCGAAACTTTTTGGGATTGGCTGGATATTACAGAAGATTTGTCAAAGATTTCTCCAAAATTGCCTTACCATTGACTCAACTAACACAGAAGGGGATATCATTTGACTGGACTGACCAAAGGGAATCAGCGTTCCAAGAGTTGAAAACTCGATTGGTGACTGCACCGTTCTTACCTTACCTTCAGGTACGAATGGTTTTACCATTTTTAGTGATGCTTCTCATAAGGGTTTGGGGTGTGTTTTAATGCAGAATGGGAGAGTAATTGTTTATGCTTCCCGACAACTGAGACCGCATGAAAAGAATTACCCGACCCATGATTTGGAACTCGCTGCAGTAGTATTTGTACTGAAAATCTGGCGTCACTATCCGTATGGGGCAACATGTGAAGTATATACCGACCACAAGAGCCTGAAGTACTTCTTCACACAGAAAGAACTGAACATGAGACAGCGGAGATGGCTAGAACTGATTAAAGATTATGACCTACAGATTTTGTACCACCCGGGAAAAGCCAATACCGTTGCCGATGCATTGAGCCGGAAGTCGATCGGAACTTAGCCTGTTTGCTTACTGGGCAGAGCGAGTTGCTTGGTGACCTTGAAAAATCTGAAATTGAAGTTGTTTTGAGAGAGCAAGGTGGCACAATAGCTGCTATTTCTGCTCAACCGGCATTGATCGAAGAAATTAAAGAGAAACAGCAACATGATGACTTCTTGAAAAAGATCATTGAGGAGAGGGAATCTAAACCGAGACTGGGGTTCAAATTTGAAAGCAATGTACTGAAATTTCAAGAAAGACTGTGTGTACCGAATGATCCTGAATTGAAAAGAAGAGTTCTGCAAAAAGGCCACAATTCAAAATTTTCTATCCACCCAGGGAATACGAAAATGTACCAAGATCTGAAACAGAACTTTTGGTGGCCGGAATGAAGAAAGAAATTGCTGACTTTGTGTCAAAATGTCTTCATTGCCAACAAGTCAAAGCGGAACATCAGCGACCCGCAGGCTTACTGCAACCCTTACCCATACCGGAGTGGAAATGGGAACATATCACAATGGATTTTATCGTCGGATTACCTAACTCCAGAAAAGGTATGGACTCTATTTGGGTTATTGTTGATAGACTGACTAAATCTGCACACTTCCTACCTGTCAAGACAATTTATAATGCGGACAAATTGGCTATACTCTATATTGATGAAATTGTTAGACTGCATGGAGTGCCTGTGTCTATTGTTTCTGACAGGGATTCGAAGTTTACATCGAGATTTTGGCAAAGCCTACAGACTGCATTGGGTACTGAATTGAGGCTGAGTAGTGCCTATCATCCTCAAACAGATGGACAGTCAGAAAGGACCATCCAAACTCTGGAGGATTTATTGAGAATGTGTGTCATTGATTTTCAGGGAAACTGGGAAAGTCATTTGCCATTGGCTGAATTCGCCTACAACAACAGTTATCATTCAAGTATTGGTATGGCGCCTTTTGAGGCGTTGTATGGCAGAAAATGTAGATCTCCGATTTGCTAGGCAGAAGTTGGAGATGGACCTATGCTTGGGCCCGAGATTGTTTATGAAACGACTGAGAAAGTAAAACTAATACAGCAGCGACTGAAAACTGCACAAAGCCGACAGAAAAGTTATGCAGATGTACAGAGAATATGAAGTGGGTGATCACATTTTTGTGAAAGTGACACCGATGAAAGGCCAGACTCATTTCGGAGTCAAGGGCAAGTTAGCGCCAAGATATGTCGGACCGTATGAGATTATTGAGAAGATCAATCCGGTGGCGTATCAAGTTGTGCTTCCTCCTGAAATGGAGCATATGCATAACGTCTTCACATTTCGATGTTGAGAGATTATCTCCGGGATCCTTTCCATGTGATTGAGCCGACCTGTGTAGTGCTAAGTGATGACTACACTTATGAAGAACGGCCTATCCAGATTGTGAACAGACGGATCAAGAAGTTGAGAAATAAAGAGATCCCGTTGGTGAAAGTTGACTGGCAAAACCATTGTGGCGTGTATGCCACTTGGGAAAGGGAAGATGACATGGCTAAAAGATATCCTGAACTGTTTCCACTGAATCCTGTTTTCTTCCAGAATGAAGGTAACTCGAGTTTAGAGGACTAAACTCTTTTTAAGGAGGGGAGACTGTAATAACCCTCACCACTGATTGCCGATTAATTGCCGATTACTGTTAAACTGAGACTAATTATGATTGATAACTGAAGTAATCGAAATACTGAACTGACAGACTGAAATCTGAAACTGATTGACTGAGTATATGTTAGTTAAATTGTATTCTATCTGTTTGCTTGCCAAATTATCTGTTCATATCTTTGTGTTTAAATTGCTAATTGAAGGCCTTATCGGCAACCGAACCGGAAATTGATTGATGATTTAGGATCATGAGAATTTATGTGATTTTGTGGTATATTTCTTGAAAAAGTGATTTGGTATGATTAAATTAGATTAAAATAAGCCAATTACAAGAGTTAGCTTAATTACCATATTGCCATTGTGAGTGGTCACTATCTAAGACCACTTTTGAGTCTCATTACACCTAGATCAAACTTGTTCTAACCGGCCATAGAGAGAGAGAGAGAGAGAGAGAGTTAGAATTGAGCTTAACTTGTAGAATTGGCTTGAATCTTGGAAGAAATTGAAGTGTAGATTGTCAATTAAGCCTCCATACCTCTAATTCAAAACCTAAGTAAGGAAATTCATCTTCTTCTTTGTGCCTTTGAGTTGATTCTTGCATGTTTCATGCTAATTTGAAGAATTGAGCCTAGGAATGGTTGAAAGTGTTGCATTAGAAGCTTAAATGTTGCTTGCATGGCTATATCCTTGCATTTTGAGGTTGATTACATAGAATTTGGTACATGCATGTTCATAATTTTGCAATGGTCCATGTTTTCAACTTGTTTTTGGAACAATTGGCTCACTAGAGCAACAAATTGAAACTTTGAAATGATTTGAATTCTTGCATGTTTGCATGTCCTTCATGTTCATGAAATTGGTTCGAAATTGAGTTTGAATTAAACACCCTTGGGCTTTGATTTCACAAATTAAGCTTTGAATTATGTTATTCTATGTGTTTACAAATGTTTTCCAGAAATTTGGGACTCAAGTCTGGAATTTCCAGATTTTGGTCATCCGCTCGAGCGGGAAAATCGAGCTCCCAGCATCTTGCACTGTGCATCAGTCCGCTCGAGCGGAAGATTAGGCGCTCGAGCGGAAGACTGGGTGATACGCTCGAGCGGCGTCGAGCGTGAATTTCACCTATCCAGTACTTTTTGGTCCGCTCGAGCGGGAAAGTTTACGCTCGAGCGGGGACCTTTATTGCGTGTCCGCTCGAGCGGGGAAACCTGCGCTCGAGCGGGACTCTGTTTTTTCTGAAATTTTGAAAATATTTTTTGAGTACATCTTTGTATCATCATCTCATCCTAGACATTCTTAGGCCTAGTTTAAGACATCTTAATGAGGATATAGATGTAGAACATACCGAGGCATATTAGGGATTAAGTTATTATCTTTCCCAACTGTGTAGCTTAGTATGTGTTCATTTTGTACTGTTTAGGGTTGGCATTTCGAGGAGACGCTCTAACCTACTGTAGCCCAGAATTCTGTGAGTAACAATTGTATAAAGATATGTTCAAAATGATTATCTTCTGAACAACTGAACTGTACTGTTTTCTGCACTGTTTACTGTTTACTGTTTACTGAATGAATGTATGTCCTATATTCTGAACTGTACTGTGGCATCCTTAGCACCTATTGTTTACTGTTACTGTTACAGAGATCTCTGTCGGTTCCCTCGTTGGAACCACTACTGTTTACTGATTGATGGCCATCACTTACTGCTCGGTCTTTTAAGACCTACTGTTTACTGTTATGCTAATGGATGTACCACATATGACTGTTTACTGTACTGAACAACTGATATACTGATTTAATGAACTGTTTTCATTACTGTAAGGACATTCATTCTTAACCCCTTTACGCAATGTGTTATTCACTGGGCTTTAGCTCACTGCTCATATATATATGTAGGTGTACAGGCACCGGACCAATGCTAGAAGCGTCGGGGTAAACTCCAGTTTTGTCAGCCAACCATAGTGCCTCACTGCGAGGTTCCGAGCCTGCCAAGCCATGGCTTAGGGGTGTTTTTATTTTCCCGTCTGTCTCTGTACTGTTTTGTAATACTGTATAGACTAATAACACCATACTGTACTGTTTAGTAGGGGTTAAGTCCCTGTACTGAATGATTGTAAATATTGTGCATAACCGTTCTGTACTGAAGGTTTATATGTATGAAAAGTCTTTTTGCATACAGACTGTCACAGCTCATTGGACATTGTTTTATTTGGCTTCCGCCATGCCCCTGTACTCCGTTTTACTGTATTACTGTTAAGCAGGCCTTCGGTAATCTCGGATTACTGGCCGGTTACGGTGCTAAACCCATGGGGGCGGGTTTGGGTCGTGACATTGACCTTACTCGCCAACTTTGGAGTTCCTTATCGAGTTAATTTTGCTCGCCAAGAAGCAAGTCACTGAGCTGACCTTGCTCGCCAACCTTGGAATTCATTGCCGAGCTGATTTTTGCTCGCCAAGATGCAAGTTGCTGAGCTGACCTTACTCGCAAATTTTGGAGTTCCTTGCCGAGCTAATTTTGCTCTCCAAGGAAGTAACCAAGCCGATTTTGCTCGCCGAGAAGTAAATCATCGAGCTAAGTTTATTTTACTACCAAGGAGTTGCACTGATTTTGCTCGTCGAGAAATGAATCACCGAGCTGAACTAGTTAAGTGGTTAACACAAAAGTTTCAAAATGGATCTATGAAGATTTGTGCAACAGTGCAGCGCAGGCCCCAAAAACAAGTGATAAAACTTGATCGAGCTATCATGAAACTTGATGACGAACCGAGCTGAAATTGAGTAATCCCATTCATGTTACAACATAAGGGATTCAAAGCGAACCACCAAGCAAAGAGTCTAACCCGGCTTAGTAATGTAATTCTAGTTCCGCGAATGCGGACGAAATTAAGAGGCAATTGAGAGGGGAGTTTGCGCCAAGCGAACGAGTCGAGCTAGTTATGACTTGGGCCTTGCCGTTGGATTACGCGACCAAATTGGCATAGTGGAGGGCAGTTTGGCCGAGTTTTTAGATCATGTGGCTGAGTTAGCCCAAGGTCCGGAAGTTCGATCGGACTAAGTCGAGCTAGGTGAAACAATGGTCCAAAGCCGAGCAAGGTCAATGGCAACGAACAGAGTTAGGTAAACCAAGCTAGTTATTGAGCTTGACCCTGAAAGTCGATCGAAATTGAGACTATAACTGACCGGACTATGCCTAGCTCGGTGGAAATTGCCAGGTGGTCTAATTGGAGTGCGAGAAGAGAAACCCGCCAATGGTGTGCGTCAATACCATTTGGCAGTTTAGCCAATGTTATTTGGTGGACGGGTACACATGTAAAGAATAGAGAGGGCAGTACAAGCATGCGTCCAGGAAAGAACGAGCGGAAGCGCACATAGAGGCAATATAGACTGAGCAGTGCCTCCATACAAGAAGGCGGATTTTCTAGCAATCCAAGGCTCTATCTTTCTTTGGTCTTCTCTTTCTTTCTTTCCCAAAAAAGAGTGCTAACTTGATCGTCGGAGGGGCTTTCCGGCATCACACCCGTCGAGCAGCTCTACGTCGTTGTGTTCTCAGGTTATTCGGAGCGAAACAAAGCTTGGACACAAGGAGTGCGGACAGCGACGAATATTTGCTCCTCATACACTTACATTATTGACTTTTATTAAAGATTTATAAATATTTATACGGTGGAATAACAAAAAAGAATATTAACACTTGATCAAAATCGTAGACAATTAACTGTCACAATTTTATATGTAGGTACCAAAATAAAATTTGATATATAGTATACGGGTGCAAACTATAATTTGGTTAAAGTTCATGATGTTATCGTTATTATTATTTTCTTATTATTATCACATTAGGGTATGCACAAAACTTATTTAAGATCATTCCTTTTGTTCCTTAGTCCTAAAACTTTACAACCGTTGAAGTATATTATAGTGGCTTTAATTATTATTCTTTTGTGATAAAAGTGAAAAAAATAAATTTAGAAAGGACTCGTTAATTTGTTAAAAAAAATCAGTGCATCACGGAATCTTAATTCATGTTGATTCCATTTTTAAGCCCTATTTTGTGATTTTCTCCATATTTGAATTGAATCAATATAGGTTTTTTTTTTTTTTTTTTTCCTTCTTCCTTTGTATTACAAAAATTATTTAGACAACAAATATACTATAAAAAAAAATATTTGTTACCTAAATAATTTTTGCAATGCAAAGAAAAAAAAAAAAAAGAAACCTATATTGATTCAAATATGCAGAAAAACAAATATAAAAATAAATTTTCAAATATTATTATAATTTGAAAAAATTAAAGAGAAAACAAATCTCTCTACATTTCAGGCATCCAATTATCTTCTTCTTTGTATACCAATCCAACTCTCTCGATTGTATAATATTTACATTTATACTATGCATATTACATTTAATAAATGTTTATTCATATAAAAATAATTATGCATTATTTTTTTCTCTGTAAAATCTTACTATCTTGATCCGATCCTATGAGCTCTTCTAAAAACTGAGGACGATTTTCCTTTTTTGGCACTTTTTTTCTATTTATAGAATTTAAAAAAAAAAAAAAAAGGAGTAGCTTCCCTCCCGTTCTAGATCAGACTGGAGAGTGTTGTTGGATCCGTGGGGGCTCACCACGGGTTCCGCTTCGATAATCTAAACCGTTCAATGTGTAAAATTCACATTGATCGAATATTAATAGCTATGTAATCAAATCAATTTTATATAATAAAAAAAATGAATGGTAAATAAATTAATGATTGAAAAAAAACTGATCCGATGAGATAGCTATCAATATCCGATCAACGTGATTTGTTATAGGTATATAATACTTGACGAGTTCTATACATTGAACGGTTCAGATTATCGAAACAAGACCCGTGATGGACTTCCACGAACCAAACAACACCCTCCCGTCCGATCTAAGACTGGAGTCTGAGGGAAGCTTCTCCAAAAAAAAAAAAATTAGCAACATAGCATTCCTTAACTTTTGGTAGTCAGAAATTATTTGGTCATAACATAATCCTCCATCAATCCCACTCTATCAAACCTTTTTACAATTTTTGTTTCCTTGATTAAGGAAAGTTCTACTGTATTCTTCAACTTCTTCATAATTCAAATTGACCAACCTGGTACATTATTCATTTAGTTCTTAACATGAATCTTTGACTGCTTTACTTGAATAAGCTTTCTCAAAACCGAAATAAAAAATTTCAGACAAACCAAGCCTAGGCAAAAGTTACCCACGCCAAAAAACAAAAGCCTAGGCAAAAGTAAAGATAATAAAATTATTCTACATTTGATTGCTTTGACGAAAAGTATTTAAAATATATTTTATTGTTTAGTTAAACAAAAAAAAATAAGTAAAACATTATTTATAAAAAATATTTTCATCATAATTTCAAAATTGACTATTAAAAATTCGATGTCAATTTTTGTGAAGCTCACTCCAACTTACGACCCATTCAGAGCACATTTGATATTCTTAAATGGTTGTTCTATCAAACTAATTGTTTGATAAAAAGCCCTAAAAGAGAATTGTTTTGAACTGAAATTTTGCTTCCAAACACTAAAAAAATGTGTTTAACGTTGTGTTTAATGTTGTGTTTGGTTGGAGAATTTGAGGAAGGATTTAGAAAAAGAAAGGGAAAAGTTAGGTAAAATGTAGGTATATTTTTTACATTTCACCTAGTTTCGCACACCTTTTCCCTTTCCCTTTCCCTTTCTCTTTCCAAATCTCTCCCCAAATCCTCCAACCAAACACAGCATAAATGTCAATCAAATGCTGGAAAAATGAAAACAACGATTTTTTTTTTTTTCAAAATCAATGCAAGTGAAATATATATATTTTAAACATTTATGTATAAAAATGGAACCTAAGTTTAATTTGTTAAAAACACAATCAAATTACACCAAACTTTTAGAAAAGAAAAGAATCGACTTGTTAAGTTAAAAGAGAAAATAAAAGATCTCCCTCGTGTTCTTGTTTGGTTAAGATGAATGAAAAAAAAAAAAAAAAATGAATTCTCCTATTTTATTTGGATAAAATTTACATTAAAAAAGATACTATTACATGTTACATTAAAGCATAATATTTTAATTTTTTATTTCTATAAACAATTTGCATATTACATAAAATTATTAATCATACCAATTTTCCAGGGGAGAGAGATACAAAAAATGAGCTTTAAGAAAAAAAACTTTTTTTTTTTTTTCTATTTTTCCTAACGGCAGCAGTTGAGGGCCCGAGAATTCGGGGCTCGAATGCCCCGAATTTTCCTTATAAGGAAATAAAAAAAAAAACAAGGTAAAAGAAAAAAAAAAAAAAACAAACTTTTCCAGAAAAGGAAATTTGAGCCATTTGAGCCACAGTTTTTTAGGGCCACCAATCATTTTTCTTTTCCTAATTTCCTCTTCTTTTAGTTATCCAAAGAGGCAATTACAAATAAAAGAAATTATTATTTTTTTCTTTAAAGAAAGTCACTCAATCCAAACGAAAAAAAAAAAGCCTTAGCAAAATGCAATTATGACAAGGCTATTGAAACTTCCCCGTTACAAAAGAACCGATACTTCATACACAAGAAAACCCACCCCAAGACACAATCATTCATTCACAAAACATTTTTTTAAAAAAAAACTGATCAAAGTGAGGAGAGAGAGAGAGAGAGAGGCTCAAAAGTGCTTGAAAAACAATCATAGGTAAAACCCCTCAATGGATATTTGAGAGAGATTGTTTTATCATCATTGCCATCAATATATATCATTCTACTATCATAATCATAATTGGATAAAATAGAAAGCAACAATCCTTTATGAAATTCATCTTTAGTCCTCTGCATACATATATATATATATATATTCAAACGAATAAAATATTGCTTGAACTAAAAAGCACACCAAACAAAAGAAATTAATACAGGAAATGCAAGCATAATTCCTGAAATCATTGGAAAACCGTCCAAAAATGATTAGATAGTCAAAAAATTATGAGCGATTTAACTTCTAACCAACCAGAAATTTGTTTCTTCCCACATTTTCATTAGAAAATTTCAACCTTCCCTGGAAAAAATGGTCTTTTTTCTTTTATTTTAAAAAAAAATGGTTTTTTTTCTTTCTATAATCAAGAGAGCAGGAGGGGCATTCAGAATGAGTAGGAGGTAAATTGATTCAATCACTAAACTTCAGAACAAAATATACTTTCTTCATCATTATGCCCTCACGTTCCCTCCCAGCTCTACATATATGTTAAATATTAAATTTAGCAATTAGATTTAAAAACAAAAATAATAGTTCCATGATTATCAGCAAAACAGAGTCTGGAAAAAGAATTAAAAAAAAAATAAAAAATTGAATAACGTTTCTCTCAGACAAATGCCTCGATTTGTCGTCACGGGTTAAAAAAACGAATGGATTGATCGGACTCGTCATCATATTTGTTCATCACTGAGAAACGTTAACGAAACACCAGAAAAGAGGAAAAGAGTGAAACATTCAAAATCACGATTACTCTGAGAATTGAAGAGAAAAATATTAAAAGGAAGAAGCTAACGCTAAGATGAATGGAGAGGCAGATACCTACCTGAAACGAAAAGATGAATTGTTTTCTGTTTTGAATAAAGTTTTTTCAAGTGGTAGCCTCCTCCTCCTCCCTCCACCAGACTCTTTCGACTCGAGAGACTGAACAGCGGATTGGGAACGGGTTGTACTTATAGGCAACAGCTGCTTTTTTAGGGTTTGGTTAAGGGGTAGGGTTCATCTTTGTTGGCTTCCACCTAAGCCTCCGAAATTACGATATTATCCCCTCCACTCCACCGCCCCCATTGTGGTTGCTTTTTCTTTTCCTTTTAAAAGTGTTGATTTTATTTTATTTTCAATTTCGTCGAAAAATAAAATAAAATAAAATACATAAACCCATTGCTTGTTTATAAAATCATTAAAAATGATTAATAAAAAATATTGAAGCAGTTAACTTTCGTAATTTTTTTTTTTCAAAAAATCATCTAAAATATTTTCATAGAATGCTTTTATTTACACTTATCATTTTGTGAAAAGTGTTGATTTAATTTTATTTTCAACTTCGTCGAAAAATAAAAATAAAATAAAATACATAAACCGATGGCTTGTTTATAAAATCATTAAAAATGATTAATAAAAAATATTAAAGCAGTTAACTGTCGTAATTTTTTTTATTTTAAAAAATCATCTAAAATATTTTCATAGAATGCTTTTATTTACGCTTACCATTTTGTTTTCACACACACTAAAAAATTTAAATTTTGTATTTTTTTTTTTTTTGGCCTACACCCCCATTATTCCATACTTATTTTTATCCCTAGCCTTCCATCTTCACTCTCTTTTCATTCCTCTTACTCTCTCTCTTCTACAAGGTTCTCTCTCTTCTACTACGACGAAAGAGAGAAGAATAACTACGATGAAAGATAACAGCCTTGTTTAGTTTGTGTTTGTAGAGTAGTTTTTGAAATAAAAAGTACGAAAACTTATTTGGTTTGCCTTTTTTCAAAAATAGTTTTGAAAAATTGTTTTGGAGAGAGAGTTTTAAAAAAAGTGATTGATTTGATGTGTATGAGAGAGAGAAATTCAAAATTTTGAGATTTTTTTGAAAAAATTTGTTTGGTTTGATTACTCTTAAAAATTTGTTTGTAGATAATTTTTTTCAAAAATTTTTCTAAAAAACAAACCAAACAAGGCCAACGAATCTAAAATTTTAAATGATAGCGTAGGTTTAGTGCTACGAGAGGTGATGGTATAGAGATTTGGGAATTAGGGAAAAAGGTTGGGCTATGGTATCGAAGACTGTGACACCAGAATTTTTTTAAAAGTTAATTCAATACTGTGTTATTTAAATAAATAGAATTTCGTGTTATATCAGAAAAAAATAAAATAAAATAAAAATAAAACATTTGATTATATAATTATACGTGCCAAAATGAAATCTAAATATATTGTTAGGGGCTAATTCAAAGTAACTATAAACATATATGTGTTAATGTAACGCCCCAAAAATTTCGAACTTCAAGGAATATATTATCAATTAAATACAGGGTTTATCTAAGGTTAGGAGTTTAGGAAACGACACTAATGAGTCCTATGGTCAATGACCAAGTAACATCCCAGATCGCCGGAGGAGTCAAGTTAACCTCCCTTTTAAGTCCAGCTTTCTTAGGTAGCGCACCACCCTTTTGACAGATCTTAAAAGGCATTGACGCGAGGTCTCATAAGCAACGCAAAGATAGGCATAGGATTACAAAGTAAATAATTATTACAGCGTCTCAAATTTTTTTTTTTAAAACTTACAAAAACGAGTTCCATTACTAATACAATCCAAAAACAATAAATAAAGGCACAATTGGACTAATGAGCAAAATGGTTCTCAAAATTTCTCTAAGGAAAACTTAAGTCTTCAAATGTCTTTGACTCCTTGTTGGCTTCATACGTTTCTTCGATACCTGGCATGAAACGCCATGAGTTTTGAATGCCCAGTAAACGCACACACACCCCATCCATTTTTCCCAGTCCAATACACAATCACAAATATAACAAGCAAGTAATGGAACATGATAATTATTCAATAATAAAGGATTACAAGGTTAGATGTTAGAAATCTATAAATCCCCCCAAAGAGACTTCGTCCTCCCAACCACAAGAATCGGACGCGGATTATTCATATGCCCCCTCTTTTGCTGCTTTGTTGCAGAACTAACCTCGGATGCCTACCAACGGTTATATATACGTAGTGCCAACCGCAGGGCCTCAAAAGAGACAGTAATAATGGGCCTTGCCCAAATCCCTCCTTACACCAAATACCTAGGGTCCGAATACAACCGCTCTGTTCAAGAGTTTCGAAAACCATTTGCGCAAGACTTTAACTTCCAAATAGGGAACGCATCCCCATCAACCAATCAATATCTTAGTAATCTTGTCCAAAAATTCGCAACCCATTACCACCCATTAAGTTTCCCGTTTGAGTTAGATAATTTAAGTCAGAGTTAGGACATGTTCTTGAAACAACATCTATTGCACAAGTTTGAACAACTAGATAGCACAAATAAAAGGAAACAAGGTTACAACACATGAGGTTCACATATGAAGATAGGCACAAGTAGTTCTAAGCATATTCAAGTAGTTACAGGAATAAGTTCGCACATGAATATAATCTCCAGATTTGCATAAGTGTGAGTACCATCGAAGGATTAAAATAAAATACATAACCCTATGACATATGAAACATCATATCGAGACATGATCATAAATTAATAAGCATATTTATGAACACAATAGCATGACATACCCATGCCAAACAGAAATTTCACATTTAGTACCCCTTAAAGATTAAAATCGAAAGGGTAGTTAGAGATTTTTACAGAACTCGGCCTTCCTATGGTTCGTAGAGAATTTAATCTAGTTTTCAGAACATGTTTTGGAAATGTAATAGATTTTCTAGATTTTTAGTTATTTAAGAAATGTTCCAGCGCTGTCCAGATTCGTCGACCGTTACGAAAATTTGATTTTCTTACAAACCGCTTACTGTTTTTCAATGAAACCAATTTTAGTTGAAATGTGACTCCTTAAGGAAGATTTTGACATAAAATAGAGGTCCAGAATAATTTTCTACATTTTTCTAGAAATTTTGAAAGTTGGCTGTGAAAACAGATTCTTAAGGCACAATACTCAAAATAAGAAGATTTGTGAGAAAAGAGATCCACTAAGGGAAAATTTTCGTTTCTTTTGTGATGAAAACATGCTAACTAACATATATTAAACTCAGAAATTTTGCTTGAAGGTGTGCCTTTGGAAGGTTTGAGAGATTGGTATGAAAAAGATAGTTTTGTACCGAAATGAGGGAAAATACAAGAGATATAGAATCATGGCTCAACTCTTATCATTTTTAACACAAGTAACTCATCAATAACACATCTGAAAACAATGTTTAGAACCCTTAAGAACATGTATTTGAAAAAGGAAAATGAAAGAGAAGGTTGTGTCGTGGCTTACTTGCTAGGCTTGAACAAGAGTGCTCTCATCTTCCTTCCTCTCCCTCTCAAGACTTCTCTCTTGCTCTTCTTTCTCTCCTCTAGGCCGAAGGTGTGTGGGTGTGTGTTGTTTGTGTATGTCATGCTAGGGGGTGGTGGTATTTATAGGAAATTTTGGTGTAAAAAGACATAAAGGCCCACTAGTTGGAATTTGATGGAAAAGTTTGGATTTACTTGGAGTCTAATGGGATAGGGAGTGATTAGGGAACTTAATCATGGGATTAGATAACATCTAGTTGGTCTCTAGTTGGAGTGAAACTAGTGTTGGGAACAAAACCCTAGATTTAGGGGTATTAGGTGTTGGGGTTTCTAGAATATCATAATTACAATTTCTTGAAAATAGGCCCCTCACAATCTCCTAGGGTGGCCGGCCATGGGGAATGGAGATGGGGCATTTTTTTATTCAATATAGGTACTATGGACACACTTCCCAATGTATATATATATATATATATAGATCTCAATTGATTGATGGTACCTATAGTATAAAAGTACATGTTCTAGTTTTTGGGGAAATTCTTGAATTTAATTAAAGAAGTGAGGGCTTTGGAATTAAACTCATGTATTGAAACCTTACTTATATAGAATTAAATTTAAATTAGGCTAAGGAATCTAATTCGGCTAGGATATTCCTGTTTCGATAAAAATAAAAAAATAAAAAATGCTAACCGACAAGATTCGAAATAATTCAAGAAACTGAGGGGCTTTGAGGAAATAATTCAAACATAAGGGTTTTTAAAGAGAATACATTTTTCAGGGGCTTCACATTAAATGTAATGGAATGAAGAGGATTAGAACCTTAATCATGTATTTAATTATGATCTAGTTAGGTCTGGGACTAATGTAAATACCTTCTAGTTAGAAGTACACACATATATATAGCAAATCTTTAGTACCAAAGTCATTATTGCTCCAAGATTTCAAAGGATTTGTTTGTACTAAAGCACAATGATTATAGCCTAGGAGGTATGATGTCTAGCCATATGATGGTGAATTGATGGACTTGTTTTATATCTATATATATATATATATATTTTGTACAAATCTTGGAAATTGTAAAATATAATGTTAAAAAAAGATTTTAGGGTACAAGTGTATATATAAATATATAATAGTACTTGTTTGGGGTTAATTGGTGATTTAATAAAAATGTGAGGGCTTGGGCTCAATTAAAGTATCTATTTCAAGTGTAGAGTAAATAAATTAGTGTTAGGAAAATAATTCGGTTTGTATTATCTTGCTTTGAATTTAAAGGTAAATAACTGAACGAAGGCTGTGAAAACCGGGAGTTAAGGTTTAGAGCAATTAATCTAAAATTTGAGAGTTAAATAATTAATATTAGAGTGTTAGAAATTATTTCTAAGCTTTCAGGGTCGATTAGGGTTTGTATGGGTTCGTCTGTGATGCGTTTTCGGTTTTAGGGTTTAATTTGCGAATAATCGACGAACTAAGGGCTTTATTATAATAACTCAAAATTTAGAGACCTAATAAGGTTTACAAAAGTCAGGGGTCTCACAGTTAAAATACAGGGACCGTTAAGATTTATCAAAAGGTAGTATAAAATATATATTTATTAGGTCCAAGTATGGACTTACAGGTGGCGCAATGAAGGGGTATAATCCGTTGGTCAAGCCACGTGTAGGAAAGGTGGGGTTTAAGGCACTAAAACAATGCCACTTGAGAGCATGGTTTTGTAATACCTGTATAGTAATTAAGCAGGGAGAAAATTTTGCTTGTTGAGTAAGCATATGAACCAAGTATAAAAGGGAGAAAGGTGAAAACATAGGAGGAAGGCAGAGAAAATAAAAAAAAAATTAATAAAAACAAACAGGAAAGACAGCAAAAACACGAAGTGTGATGGGATAAATAGTAAGGAATTAACATTAAGGTGAGTTATATTATACCTTGAGTCGCCATAATATATTTTACGTATGTTTTGAGTTATCATAATTTATTTTACGCAATTTGTGCTTTATAAATTATATTAAAATTTCGATTATGTGGATTGTTTTCTGACTCCTATTTACTTAAATAGAAACCCATGGATATGTTTGTTTAAATTTTAGAAAGTATTTGATAATGACCTTGTAAACAATTATTTTTTGTAAGTACCACCACGGGAGTCCCATGCCTTGGGGGACTTAAATAACCATTAGTTCCTGTTTGGCCATTTTGTGGTCCTCTGTTTGTCATAGATCCATTGACCACTGTTCTGATTGTCACTTTACTGACCTTTGCTCTGCTCTGTTCTGTACCGTGGTTATGGTTGTTTGCTTATAGGATTTCCGCATTATGCTTCTATTATTTAAAATTAATTATGTATTTCAATTACCAAACTAATCTTTGTTCTTAGCCAAATAATTATCCATAGTAATTTATGTACCTTCATGCTCATTGTATATTATTTCTCACTCTGTCATGTGCTTATAGTTGTTACCTCTTTCAGGTGATGAGATTTAGCAAGATCGAGATTGAGAATGAATCACAGTGTTTTTTTTACTACTATATGTAATTCTGATCGGACTCTTGTAATAAAATAAAATCCAGATGACTATTTTCTTTTTTTAAATAAACTTTTGGTACCCATTTGTTTTATTTAATTTATCTGCTTGCGCTACTACTACAGAAATTTTAATTATTTAGTTTTTATTGTCTTGTTACGACACCAAACCTTTAGGTACCGGGTTTGGGTTGTGACAAAAATGGTATCAGAGTAATGGTTTTGAGTAAAAATATATATATATATATATATATTTAGTTTGTCTAACACGATTAAACCATTTTAAATATTTCTAGGCTAAGTCTTCCTGTGTTGTAAGAAATGGCAAACCTAATGGAGTTATTCTAGTTCGAGCCCCCAGGAGCTCATTTTATCCTGAACCTACTAGAAGGCTGGGGGGATTCAGAGAGTCTTGTCAGGCAAGCCCACCCAACACTTGACCGGCTCATAAGGAGACTCGTATATTTGTAGGCCGACCCTGATGAAGATTTCTTATTTTGGACACTTAGCCAAGGCAGCACTTGTAAGAGGTACATAGGGCTGACCTACGTTATTGGTCTTGCTTCGAACCCAGGACAACCACATTTTCTGGTCGCACCTCTACCCCTGGGCTTTGTGAAGAGGAGGGGACACGCATACCTTAGTAGCCACATTCGCACTACGACACCTTCTCTACCGCACATTGTCCATACCCCAGTTGTAGACTTCATTGATAATGCATCATACTTAGAGATACCGGTACAGATTACTAGCCAGGAGTTTTGGGGTCATGATCACGATGTTTCTACCTACATAGTCTAGGTGGTATGGTGTTGCTTTGGAATAGCGCACAGTGGTTGGCAGGGACGGATCCAGGATTATGACTTTGGGGGGACCAAAGTACGTTTAACCTCTAACTAATAAAATTTGAAATTCAATACCAATTTCTACTAGTATGAAAAAAATCAATAATGCTACGATAAAATATTGAACTATATATTCCTTGTCAACATAGTTGAGTACTAAAAGATGATCATACAATTGAGAATATTTTTTTGCCCATATTCACTTACAAAAAGTAGTAACTATTTCTACATGAATTTATTTACTAAAATTAGGCATCTTCAATTGAGCTCGACGTTCTTTCATAATATCAAAAGCATCGATGATAGAGTCTACATCAAACCCTCGAGCAATGTCCTTTCAATGTACGTAATCAAGTAACTAGCCAGAAAACCATCTTCCATCCTATTGCGCAATTTAGACTTAACGAGTTTCATAGCTGAAAATGCACGTTCTGATGTAGCAGTTGAAACAGGTAAAGTCAACACAAGACGGATCAATCTATCAATAAGAGGATAACTTGTCGACTTTTTTGTTTTTGCCAACATTTGACACAACTCAGAAATGGTTGACAGCTTCTGAAACTCGGGAAGTATGGAAATATCAAGCTTATAGTTTTCCAACTGATACTTCAAATGCAATTTTTCTTGCTCGGAGAAATCCATGGGATAAAATTTATTTGCAAGTTTGCAAATATCCTCAATGTTGAATGATCTATAACCATCCCTAGGATCCAAAGCTGAGCTAAGAACAAGCAATTCCATTACATCTTCCTTAAACCTATTGTTTAATTCTTGTAACTGGGAATCAACTGTAACCATAAAAATATCAACTCGAAAATGATGTTCCATGGTGAGCTGATCTCTTTCAGAACGAGACCGACCTCGGCCTCCTTTATAAGGACAACTCATATCAGGAATCTGTATACCATGATCATTAGAAATAATTTGATTTTCTCCAACAATGGAACCAATCCATCTTCTTTAAATTTTTGAATAAGTATCTTCATTGTAGACACCAAATGCATTGCATTTAATATATCTTGAGATTTACTTTGCAAAGCTTGGCAAAGATCATCAGTAATCTCCATGATATCCCTCATAAGATGTAAGATGAAGACAAACTCAAAAGATGTAATAGAATGGAATCATAAACTCCATCTGCCTCAGCTCGTTGATTCGATTTGCTTCCATCATTAATTATGTTTCTTAGGACTGCACAAGTAGCACTGAACATGTTTATCAAACTGCAAATGGAACCCAAATGAGAACCCCATCGAGTATCTCCAGCCCATTTCAATGTTCCAATATGATTTTTTCCTTTACCAGTCTTGAATTCATCATCAATGGCAAGCTTTTCAGCAATATCTGCAGCCTGAGCAGCTCTTAATTGATCATGTCTTTTGCAAGATGAGCCAACTATATTAATTGCTCGAGTCAAGTAAGAGAAAAATTGATTGATAGATATAACCTGTTTAGATGCTCCTACTAAAGCCAATTGGAGCCGATGAGCAAAGCAATGAACATAATATGCGAATGGACACTCAGCACAAAATAGAGCCTGCAACCCAGTCCATTCTCCAGACATGTTACTGGCACCATCATATCCTTGACCACGAATATTTTGCACACTAAGGTTATGACGAGAAAGGACAATACAAATTTCTTCTTTCAAAGTTGCCGACGTGGTATCTAACACATGAACTATGTCAAAGAAACGCTCTTTTATAAAACCATATTTATCAACAAATCTCAAAACAATTGCCATTTGCTCTCTTTTCGATTCATCTTCAGATTCATCAACTAGAATGCAAAACTTCCCATCATTAATCTCCTCACGAGTAAATCTTTGTATCTTATCAGAGAAAATACTAAGAATCTGCTTTTGAATCCCATGGAAATGATAAGAAGCATTTTGAGGAGCATTTTCCAAAACCACTGCTGCCACATCCTCATTATAAGAAGCCAAGAGCTTTATCAACTCAATAACATTCCCTCGGTTATTAGATTCGTGGCGTTCATCATGACCTCTGAAAGCGCAGGCTTGGAATGTTAACCATTTAATCACATCTATCGAGGTCTTCAATCGCAAACGATTTCTAGCAATTTGTATGGAAGTTTGTTTTTCAATAATTGCCTTAATATGTTGCGCTTGATTTGTTAAATCACAACAACATTTGATAGCAACTCTATGCGATGAGTTAGGATCCTTGCCCATATGCGATAACAAAGGACAATTCTTCCCTTCATTGACTTTCTTCCAAGAAGAAAATCCCTCGACTGTAAAAGCACTAGATCCAGGGCGTCCAGTTGGCTTAGTAAAAAGAAAACATGGAAGGCAAAACGCACGATTTTTTGTTGGAGAGTATTCCAACCAATCCGGAAATAACTTGTACTAAGAATCTAAAAAACGACGCCCATTCTTATCAGTTTCAAAAGGTTGATTGTTCGGAGCCTTGGGTTGATATGGCCCGGATTTGATATAAGCACGTCTGATCTCATCACGTTCAGATACCGGATAATCCCATATTTGTTGACGCAACCCCGGATCCCTTACCAAAGAAGCTGTATCAACATCTTTAGATTCGACTCTTGGAAGTTTAGAAGGACGTTGTTTCAAAGGAGTTGAAGTTTCAACATTATTGGTGGAACTTTGAACGATATTTTCAGAACCTCTTTTCTTAAAGAAGAAATCAATTTTTTTGTTCGCCATGATTAACTTAACAATTGTACCTGAATCACAAACTAGCAGACAATTGGACCACCCATATTCAAACTTCAATCAACAGACATAAATATGAAAACAATCACCTCAAATAAGCCTATTAATTCTTAGACATAAATAATAATTGTATTTGAATAAAAAACTAATAGACAATTGGGGCACATATTGCATAGACAGAAATATGAGTATAATATAAGCTCAAAAAACTAACTGAAGAAAAAAAAGAAAACATATTGCATAAATCCCAATTAATCTCAGACATAAATTATTGAAACTTCAACCAACATAGACAGAAATATGAGTATAATATAAGCTCAATCCATCACTATCTCACAATTGAGCCAACTGTATGCAAATTTATTTAATACCCTTCCCAAAAAATTAAAGCAAATTAAAGTTGAGAGCAAACCCATATATGATATAATATAACTTTAAAGCAAACCCAAAAAAGCAAACCCATATATGATATAATAATATAACTTTAATCCCAAAAAAGCCACAAAGATCAACAATGAGAATATTAAAGTTGAGAGCAAATTTATTTGATTACCTTCTTGAGGAGTCAGGACAAGGGCTAGGCGTTGCGTTGCGTTGCACTCCGTAACTCCGTATCGGTCGTCTCTCTTACGCTGCCTCTCAGACTCAGTTGTTTTGTTTACTTTATTTTAGACTTAGTGCTTCTTAAGCTTCCCCAGCAAGTCTTGGATTGTATATTATATATATATATATATTTAAAAGTTTCATATTTACACTTTAACCCACTAAAGTGTTTAAAATTTTGTTTTCATTTTGATCTAATTTAAAAAAAATATATACATGAAATTTAAAATAGATTATTATATATGTTAAATAATTCAAAAAAACAAAAATTCCAAATAGTTTAAAAAATTGGGGGGGCTACTCTATATAATTTTGAAATTATCTAAAAAAAATTTAGGGGTGCGAACTCCTATAATTTTAAATTATTTTAAAATTTCTAGTATAATATATGATATTTTTCAAATTTTTGGGGGTGCGGCCGCCCTCCCCCCCCCCCCTCTCTAGATCCATCCTTGGTGGCTGGGAGTTTGAGTCCCTCATACAGAGTGAATTTGCGGGGTTATTTCATGGCCCAGTTGTTCAAAACCAATTTTTTTGGTGGCCAAACGGTTTGTTTTAGACGTCCGACCAAGAGATTTTTGTGACCTGACCATGATTAGTCTAATCCTTATGTTTTTGTATTAGGAGGATTAGACACTAACTCTTGATTGTTATCTAAGTATGTCGTATTAACATCTTTTCTTTTGCATAAGTAAAACAAGTGTTGTATAAATTATGTATGTGTTGTTATATAGGATCCTTGTGAATCATAGATATGATATTGCGATGATTGAATCCGTAATAATTGGTTCAAAAAAAAAAAAATGACTATTCCATTAACCATTTTTGCCTTACAGTAATGGGTAATGATGGAAATGGAACCGAATCATTGGTCAGCGATACCGATCCAATAGAGCAAACCATGGAAAGAGCAGTTACCAGTTTTCTGCAAGCCTTACAAACCAACATAAGTAACGGAATGCCTGAACGGTGAGAAGAGCCAACTATAATAAAATAGTTCCAGGACTTGAAACCTACCATATTTACCAGTAGTACAAACCCACTGGTAACAGAAGCTTGGGTCAGAGATATGGAGAAGATTTTTTACGCGCTACCTTGTACATAAAGACAGAAGGTAACCTTCGCCACATTCACCTTGAAAGACGATGCACAAGAATGGTGGCTTCTTACCTTGGAGAAAGAAGATATCGTGACTTGGGTAAGATTCTTGGAAGTATTTTATAAAAAATACTTTTCAGATTCGCTGTGGGAACAAAAGGCGTTGAAATTAATACATCTAAGGCAAGGAACGATGACGGTGGCCAAGTACGAGAGCAAGTTCACGCAACTAGCTTGATTTGCGACATACGTCATCCCCACCGAAGCCTAAAAAGCCAGGAAATTCGAAGCAGGATTGGATGTTAAAATCAAGGATAGGCTTGAGGTTTTGAAATTACCAACCTATGTGAAGGTGGTGGATCGAGCATACATTGCGAAAAAATGGATTAAAGCCTCGCACTCCGGGAAACCAAGCCAAAGGAAGCAATTTTGGGAAAGAGATAACAGAAGATCCGGTATTGTGCCTCCCAAGAGGGTAAATACGGGCACAACTAGTTCAACCAGTTCAAGCAACCAAGGTCCTGCTAATCCTAAGGTAACACCATTCCAACTTGCCCTATGTCACGCCCCGAAAAATAATCCCACATAACTATGACATCAACCCACTTCTAAAATGAGATATCAACCAAAATCATTTACATGGTTCCAAATGCTTACTAATATATTCGCACATGCCATTATACCTTTATTTACAAACTAGTACATGAACCGATAGCATGTAAAAGAAATCATTAAATCACAACAAATAAGGCCCTCAAGGGCTTACAAGTTCCAAGACAATAACCCGGTTACACATAATGGTCTCTCGGACCAAACACATTAGCCCTTGGCTTACAACAAATATCACAACAAAATAAGAGTCAAACTACTCTTCTTCAAACATCTCCATGCCCTCAGCTTGGCAGGGTCACTACATCTTTACCTGCACCAATTCCCATAGGGGTGAGCATAAAGCCCAGTAGAGATTCCTCACAAAGTATATACAGTTATGCCAATACCATCAACGTTAAAAAAATGCATATGTAGTGCCATGCCAGTGCCAATATTGAAGGAAAATTTTATTTCAATGCACTATTTCAAAATCACCATGTTCTCAATAATATTCAATGCACTATTTTGAAATTACCATGTTCTCAATAATGTTATGCAATCTCATCAATTTCAAACTTTCAATATTTAAATCAACAGGGGCGGTAAATACGACACTGGTAATCCCTAGGCTGGTGTCTGCAAGTAGACTCTACGAGTACTACCAAACTGTCATTTTTACCGGTATTAACCAGAAGACTCAACACCTATCTGCGCGGCTTTCGGGTCTTTCACCCTAGACACTCAGGCCAACTTATCAAATTTATCTACACCCCCTATCCGAACTTACCAATGTATTTACCCCATATACATTTCCATTAGTTCTCGTTACAATGATCTTTCTCAAAATGAATGTTTTTCCAACTCATGTCAAAATATGCAATGATGACAATAAAACAATTGAGAATAAGATGCAATAACTACTAACTCAAAGCATTTCTTTATATTCAAAATAAACATATCTACAACAATATTCAACATCACACTTTTATTTCCTCCTTACCATGTTCTTCCACAAGATACCCATATGTCTTCAACACATAGTTACAATTTCTCATTTCGCACAATAGTCATGTGTCATCGACACACCACAACAATTCCTCAACAATAATTCATCATGACCAATCTTTCAATATGTCTAGCATGCCATCTTTCATTTCATTTCCCATTACCTTACAATTAGGCATTTTACAACACTTATGCACTCAATAACTCACCATTTTACCACTCTACACAAATATGCATTTATCAAAGAATTTTTTGTTAATGAGGGCCTTCATTTAGATATATGAATATACATCAAGAAGTTGCTATTTTGTTAAACATTTGGTAAGGCTTACTCTCATACATCCTCTTGATACAAGAAAAATAAATAATTTTCAAAGGCACATTCATTACTTTTCAAAAGCCCCAAATTCTAGGGTTTTCATAGGAAATAAACTTTCATCATTTTTCTAAGAGAAGCTCCATCTAGAAGTTTTCTTTGAGTTTAGTGGTAAAAGATTTAGATATAAACCCTCATTCAAAGCTCTCTCTACATTTTGAATCAAAATCAATACAAAACTCAAGAACACTTTTAAATCAACAACAATATAGCAAAACTTGTATATATAGCTCAAGAAATCCCTACCTCAAAGTCTTTGAGAAGATAGAGAAGAGAAACCCTAGCTTTGATGGTTGATTCTTCACTTAACACCACACCAAGAGGAGCCCTAGTTCTTGAGCTTCAAGATTTAGAGGAAGAGGATGAGGATCTTGGCCCAAAGATTGCAAGAATCAAAGGTTTCAATGCTCGAGGGAGTTTTCTAGAGAGAATGGGGAGAAAAATAGGGTTTAAAGTGAGAGAGATGACCAAAGTGAGAGATACATTCGGATTAAAAAGAGGGGAAAAAACAAGGTTCGGACTGCCCAGTTAGCCGCTCGTGCGGCCTTCCCGGTCGCTCATGCAGCCACCTTGACCGCTCGTGCAGCTCACTTATCTGCTTGTGCGCCCTTAGACAATATGCAATTTCTGGGTCCAAACCTCCACCGCTCGAGCGGCCTAGCCCACCGCTCGAGTGGCCCAGCCCCGCACGTGCGGCCTAAGCCCAGCCACCCAAAAATTATGCTTCGCTCCCGGCACTCCAGACTCACCCGCGCATCTTCCGGAACAAGCGAAATTCAACACCGAACATAAAAACACTAGAACTCCAACCTAAGGAACCATCCTGGACATTTCAAACCCAACAAAGGCACATGGAGAACGAAGCGAAGAAAGAAAGAAAGAGAAAGGAAAGGAACCAGGCCGTCACACCCTACTTATGGAAGGACTCATTGAGGACAATGTCACTGAGATGCGGGAGCATGCTTTAGATGCGGTCAAGTTGGCCACTTGCTAAGAGATTGCCCAAAGCTTATCAATCCTATAGCAGACCCCTTTGGACCAGCCTCAAAACCTGCAGTACCTGAAAGAGTGAGGAAGGACCAAAAATGCCAAAAAAGAGCTTTTGCCCTGGTGCTTGGAAAACCAGAAGTTACCAAGAATGTTGTGTTAGGTACATTTTCTGTTTGTAGTCACTTAGCTCATGTTCTCTTTGACTTTGGTTTAACTCATTCTTTTGTTACACCACACTTTGTTACCAAGTTGGCATCAACACCCGAACCCTTAGGATATATACTATCTGTGTCTATCCCTTCTGGTAATTCCACCATTGGTACAAACGTGTACAAATCTTGTACTATATCCTTAAAAGGTGAAACCTTACGTGTAGACTTAATTCTCCTCTGCATTAGTACCTTTGATGTGATCTTAGGAATGGATTGGTTGGCTGCCAATCACACCTCTATCGATTGCAAAGCTAAAAAGGTCTCCCTTTAGTGACCCAACCAACTCCAGCTTGTCTTTGATGGAACTGGAGTATTCACCCCTCCATGTGTCACATCCTTCATAACAGCCCAACGACTTCTAAGAAATGGTTGTTGTAATTATATTCGTTATGTGATCGATACTCAACAGGAAGCCCCCACACTTGATGTAATCCCTGTGGTTCGAGAATTTCCGGATGTATTTCCTGAAGACCTACCTGGTACTCTAGTTGATCAAGAAATCGAATTCACTATTGAAACTCAACCTAGTACACAACCAATATCTAAAGCTCCTTATCGCACAGAATTGAAAGAACTAAAAACCCAATTTCAGGAACTCTTGGACAAAGGCTTTATCCGACCAAGTACCTCACCATGGAGAGCTCCAATACTATTCGTAAAGAAAAAAGATGGCACAATGAGGCTTTGCATTGATTACCGGGAGCTGAACAAAGTCACCATCAAGAATCGATACCCTTTACCACGAATCGATGACTTGTTTGATTAACTTCAAGGCACCCAAGTATTCTTGAAAATCGACTTGCGTTCCAGTTATCATCAACTAAAAGTCAAAATGGAAAGTATCGAAAAGACTGCTTTCAGGACACGTTATGGACACTATGAGTTTCTCGTCATGCCATTTCGCGTCACAAATGCTCCAGCGGCCTTCATGGACCTCATGAATCGAGTGTTCAAACCCTATCTTGATGAGTTTGTCATCGTCTTCATTGATAACATTCTCATATACTCCAAGTCACTGGTGGACCATGAACAACACTTGTGAACGATTCTACAAACACTATGTGATCACAAACTCTACACCAAGTTAAAGAAATGTGACTTCTGGATCACTAGTGTACACTTCCTCGGTCATGTCATTAACAAGGATGACATCTCGGTCGACCCCCAAAAGGTTGCAGCAATTATGGATTGGCCAAGACTTACTAACGTGTCCGAGATTCAAAGTTTTTTGGGTCTAGCCAGCTATTATCGGCTCTTCGTACAAGATTTCTCGAAGATAGCATCACCCTTGACCCAGCTAACTCAAAAGAACACACCTTTTGAATAGATGGACAAGCAGGAACGTTGCTTCCAAGAGTTGAAAAGCAAACTTGTGATAGCTCCTATACTAGCACCCTATGAGAACGAAAGGTTCATAATTTATAGTGATGCCTCACACAATGGTTTGGGTTGCGTTCTTATGCAAAATGGAAAAGTCATTGCATATGCCTTGCGTCAACTAAAAACTCACGAGAAAAACTACTCGACCCACGATATGGAATTAGCCGCAGTAATCTTCGCTCTCAAAATTTGGCATCACTATCTCTACGGAGCAACCTGCGACATATATATCCATCACAAGAGTCTTAAATACCTGTTTACACAAAAAGAACTAAATATGAGGCAACAATGATGGCTAGAATTTATGAAGGACTACGATGTAGAGATCCATCACCATCCAAGCAAAGCTAACTTGGTGGCAGACGCAGTGAGCTAAAAGACAACCAGAAGTTTGGTATGTACCCTCGTCCTGCAAAATCAATAGACTGCTCGCCAACAAAATCGTGGAACCCGCATTGATTGAAGAAATTAAAGCACGCCAATGCAAAGATAGACTTTTGAAGAAGAAATACAATGAGCAAAAAAGTACGCCCAATCTTAACTTTACTATGAGCAATGGGATGCTAAAATTTTGAAATCAAATTTACGTACCCGACCTTCCAGAACTCAAGAAGAAAATATTGGTAGAAGCTCATAGCTCGAGGTTTGTGGTCCACCCTGGCAACACGAAGATGTATCATGATTTAAAGGAACACTATTGGTGGACAAGAATGAAAAGAAACATAGCAAGCCACGTCTCTAAATGCCTGCATTGTCAACAGGTTAAGGCAAAACATCAGAGACCTGCAAGAATGCTACAACCATTCCCTATTCCTGAATAGAAATGGGAGCACATAACTATGGACTTCGTGGTCGGGCTACCACAGTCAATCTCGAAGAATGATACAATATGAGTTATAGTGGATCGATTGACAAAATCGGCGCATTTTCTACTAATCAAAATCACATACCCCTTTACTAAGTTTGCCACTCTGTACATCAAAGAAATCATTTGATTGCATGTACCCCAGTTTCAATCGTGTTTGACCGAGACGCCCGCTTCATGTCTCACTTTTGGAACAAATTGCAAGAGGCTTTGGGAACCACATTGAAGTTTAGCACTGCTTATCATCCACAAACTAACAGGTAATCTAAAAAAATAATCCAAACTTGGGAAGATTTGTTACGTGTGTGTGTGTTAGACCTTAAAGGTAGTTGGGATGATCGCCTACCCTTAGTGGAATTCGCCTATAACAACAGCTACCAAGCAAGTATTGGAATGGCACCCTACGAAGCACTGTATGGAAAGGGATGCCGATCACCTCTGTATTGGACGGAAATCAGAACCAGGAAACTATTAGGCCCCAAGATCGTGCAAATAACGAGCGATAAAATTCATCCAACAACAAATTCACACTACCTAGAGTCGCCAGAAAAGCTATACAGATACACGGAGACGGGACTTAGAATTTCAAATAAGAGATCATGTGTTTCTAAAGATCTCACCTACGAAAGAGGTTATCTGATTTGGAAAACGAGGAAAGTTAAACCCACATTATATCAGGCCATTCGAGATACTAGAAAGGATTGGTCCTGTGGCATATCACCTTGCGCTTCCATCCAAACTCTCTAATGTCCACAATGTGTTTCACATTTCGATGCTTCGGCGGTATCTTCGAGATCCAAAGTATGTTGTTGATTATGAGAACTTGGAAGTTCAAGAAGACCTTTCTTATAAAGAACAACTAGTACAGATTCTCGATCGACGTGATAAGGTCCTTCGAAATAAGACTATACCACTTGTAAAAGTCTTATGGAGAAACCATCATGTCGAAGGAGCAACATAGGAAACTAAAAAACAAATGTGAGCCAAATACCCACACCTCTTCGAAACCCAAGGTACGTTAAGTTTGGGAGCAAACTTCTTTTAAGGAGAGGAGAAATGTGACACCTGATTTTTTTTTTTTAAAGTTAATTCAACACTGCGTTACTTAAATAAATAGAATTCCGTGTTATATCAGAAAAAATAATAAATAAAAATAAAACATTTGATTTTGTAATTATACGTTCCAAAATGAAATATAAATATATTGTTAGGGACTAATTCAAAGCAACTATAAACATATATGTTTTAAAATACGGGACCATTAAGATTCATCAAAAGGTAGTGTATGATATATATTTATTAGGCCCAAGTGCAGACTTACAGGTGGCACAACGAAGGGGTATAATTCGTTGGTCAAGCCACGTGTAGGAAAAGTGGGGTTTAAAGCACTAAAACAATGCCACTTGAAAGCATGGTTTTGTAACACCTGTATAGTAATTAAGTAGGGGGAAAATTTTGCTTGTTGAGCAAGCATATGAACCAAGTATAAAAGGGGGAAAGGTGAAAATGTAGGAGAAAGACAGAGAAAATTATAAAAAAAAAAAAGAAAATAAAAAAAAAACAGGAAAGACGGTAAAAGCACGGAGTGTGACTTGGAGCACCAAGTGGGATAAATAGTAAGGAATTAACATTAAGGTGAGTTATATTATACCTTGAGTCGCCATAATATATTTTACGTATGTTTTGAATTACCATAATTTATTTTATGCAATTTGTGCTTTATAAATTATATTAAAATTTCGATTACGTGGATTATTTTCTAACTCCTATTTACTTAAATGGAAACTCATGGATATGTTACAAGAAAGACAGTAAAAGCACGGAGTATGACTTGGAGCATCAAGTGGGATAAATATTAAAGAATTAACATTAAGATGAGTTATATTATATTTGAGTCGTTATAATATATTTTATGTATGTTTTGAGTTATCATAATTTATTTTACGCAATTTGTGCTTTATAAATTATATTAAAATTTTGATTACGTGGATTATTTTCTGGCTCTTATTTACTTAAATGGAAACTCAATGATATGTTTGTTTAAATTTTAGAAAGTATTTGACAATGACCTTGTAAACAATTATTTTCTGTAAGTACCACCAAGGGAGTTCCATGCCTTGGGGGACTTAAATAACCATTCACCCCTGTTTAGCCGCTTTATAGTCCTCTGTTTGTCATGGATCCATTGACCCCTGTTCTAATTGTCACTCTAGTAACCTTTGCTCTATTCTGTTCTGTAACGTGGTTATGGTTATTTGCTTATATGATTTTCGCATTATGCTTCTGTTATTTAAAATTGATTATGTATTTCAATTACCAAACTAATCTCTGTTCTTAGCCAAATAATTATCCATGGTAATTTATGTACCCTCATGCTCATTGTATAATATTTCTCACTCTGTCATGTGCTTATAGTTGTTATCCCTTTTAGGTGATGAGATTTAGTAGGATCGAGATTGGGAATGAGCCGCAGTGTTTTTTTTATTACTATATATAATTCTGATCGGACTCTTGTAATAAAATAAAGCTCAGATGACTATTTTCTATTTTTAAATAAACTTTTGATACCCATTTGTTTTATTTAATTTATCCGCTTGAGCTACTACTATAGAAATTTTAATTATTTAGTTTTTATTGTCATGTTGTGACACCGAACCTTTAGGTACCGGATTTGAATTGTGACGAGAGACACTAAAGAATGGACCAAGTGTGTCGCGGAGTAGAGAGAAGGGTTGCAAAGTGGTGATTATGTATAGGGAAAGAACGAGTCTACCTCCCTTCAAATTGAGGAGAATTTTGATTTGATATTATAAATAATAGATAGCTCAATAGGGTTGCTTTAGAAACCGAAATAGAGGAATGAGTTGATATTTTTGAAGCCTATATGATATCTTAGAATAAGTTTTTCTAAATAAAAAAATATATCAAATAAGATTATAGACTAAAATTACAAAAATAAAAAGACGAAAAAAATATTTTAGTCAGCAGCAAGCTGAGGCGATTGTCAAGGTAATTACAAAATTTTATATTATTGCAGAAAGAATTCTCTTATTTTTTAACCCAATAAACAAAAACTATTTAAACACTGGATAACTCCGACACATCACAATCATATTTAGAAGGAAAAAAAAAAATGCTTACCTATACGGGGCAAAAATCTTCATGTCATAGAGGAAAAACAAATTACGGATGATAATCTTTCAAAATTTTGAACCCATGGAAAGTTTGCAAACGCTAGACATTTCCTTTAAAAGTTCTATTTTGTCAAAAAAAAGCAAGAAAAGATTCAAGTCTTAACTCACAAAGATACTGATAAATGATCATTTCAAATCAGCAAGGACTGGAGTGGGAGAGTTCTACTACATTCCACAGGGTTGAATCACAACCCAAGTTAAGATAACAAAGCAAAGTTGCTGTTGCCAATAAATTGGTTCATCTAACATATGATTACTAAATAACATGACATCTAATACAAATAATAACTTAATATTTCAATTTCTGGACCGAAAGACAGTTCACAGCTGAGGGCTATGATAAAGCCTAGATGAAGTGGAGTACCAGTGCCCAGACTGGATATACTAACAAGAGGATAATCCCAAGAGTGTTTGATACACCATGGCTTTGAGTGAATGAATTTCTGAATCCACCAGATGCCCTGATGTGCTCTTGCAGCAGGTAACAACCGATGATAAGACATATAGCGACACCTACCCAGCTGTTCCTTAGGCTTTGTGCAAAGAAGTTGGGAGCAACAACCAGAAGAAGAATCAATGACCCAGGCATCTCCAGCCAGTCTGCACCCAGGCCACACAATTGGTGAAGAAGATACAAAATGGAATAAATGAGAACCGCACAAAATTATGGTACACACACACCACCTTAAAGCAAACTCCTGTAATTTTCTGTAAATAGTTTGCTGTGAATTGGAGTCCAAATGGATTGAGCACTGCAAGTATAATTTGCAGGGGACTATATAGAATCATAGAGTTTACTATGATACCTCGTGATATGAAATTTATTAGCCATCCTTAAAATGATAATCAGATTTAAAACTCACCCAATTCCTAACATTACTCCACATAACTAAAACAATTTAGATCAAGATCTGGAATTTTGTGCAAATTCACAAATTTAGGATGTGCAGAAATTTTCAGAAGCAGGAGTTGAAAATTCGGAAAAGCTTCAGCTTATAAGGTTATGAAAGGACCGTGGACAATGAACAGGAGGAGCCTCGAGCATGTAATGAAAACACATATCCAGTTCTATTTCACCTACAATCACAAGTAAAAGATTGCATTCTTATACCGTAATAATACTTTCCATAACATATGAATATAATAGGGATGAAATCCTAGCAAGTTTAGAAGACGGCCCATCTCACCAGGTTTAACAAATTTCCAGTATCAAACTAACACAATCAATGGTAACAGCAAGTCAAACCACATAGTTGCAGGTAATAAACAATAAAAATAATTACAAGCCAGCATTGAGCTCAACCAGTGGGAAAAAAGACCACGTTCTGTTTGACAACCGTATCCATAATAAACAATAGTGTGATTGAATCTTTACCTGGGAAATGTCGAGGGAAGAAAAGCCTAAGTACAACTGCAATGAAAGCAACCCATTTCCCAAAATCTCCTCTAAAGAATGAAAGCACACAGTCATCAAGAATATCAAGTTTGAAGAAGAGAGAAAAGAGAATAAAACAAATTGACCATCAAATTAGAGGTAATCACCTTAGGAAGCTGAACAAAGCCGAAGGAAGACTAAAGAAAATATAAGGGACTAGAAGTGAAGTCAGCATGTTTGTTCTCCAATTCGTTCGGTCCAAAATCAACAAGTAACTGCAGTAAACATGTAAAGCAGTAGTTCATATATAAGCCTGACCAGAAATTATCTATGAAATATTCCAGTATATATGCAAATGGGAAAGTGAATAAGCAAGTGAATGATAAAATGACTAAAGCATAACTGCAGCTTTTAAGGTAGTGGATTTTGTCTAATCCATCATCCAACAAGAAGGAACTTGTGACGTTGATTTACCCACATTGGCCAAATGTGTTAGGTACAAGAACTAATGCTTCCATTGGCTATGTATGAGTATAAATTTTCCGGTAGTATTTTCAAAGATAATCAGACTGTGTGCAATGATCACTGAAAAAGATTGTTTGTCAAGCTCTCAGAATTGAATGACAACAGGAATGGCAAAAGCAAAGGGCAGAAAAGCCTAGAAAACTACTGCACCTTGAACATGTGATTTATTATGGGTTACTTTTCCTCTCACATATTTTTCTCATCATCATCTAACATAAATGAATTGTAAGAAATTTATCAAAACATGTTATTGGAAACAAATTGGCTAATATGGTACTAAGATTTCGAACAATAAATTAAATATTCAATCAAGGGCTTTGGTTGACTTACAACCCAGCTCACTGCAAATTTTGGGACCTATCTCTGTCTCCCAACAAAATATGAGCAATGAGCATTTAGCAGAAAATCAACATAAGAAGGCTGAACCCACAAATTAACTGGATGACTGCCCTTTACTAAAGATCAACTTCATTGTACTATTCATCCATACCATACCAAAGAGACTAAAAAGCCAACTAATCAATTGTTTTTTGAGGGATCAATGCACCGTGGTATAGATTTCTAGCCTAACAATGCTAACCAAAAAAATTAAATAAAAAATTCCCATCAAAGTTGTAAAATGTAACAAAAAGTTGATGAGTAGGTCAAGTTGTCAAAAACAAATCTCAACAATGACAGAAAGGAGGGCTGAAAAATATGTCAAATAAAATAATATTTATCCACTAAAAATAAGTGAGAAAGAACATTTTGCTTTCCTTCCCTTTTTGACAATAAGAAATCAGCATAAATTGACATTATTCGCATCATAATTCATCACAAAATATTTCGTCCTCTTATCCCAATGTATTTCCAATCATATGATTGTGCTTCAAAATTCTCATATATTTCAAGATTCCCACCACATTGCGTGGTTGGAGTTGGTTCCCACCACTTGTTTTAATTACTAATTCAGTAATTATTTTAATTACATATTTTAAACTATCATTCTAGCATAATTGTTTTAGGCCTAGCCACATATAATTCAATGGAAACATTAATAGGCAACGAATCAGCACTTCCCACATGGCACTCCTCACAATTCCACACTGAAAAGCAACCCAAATTAAATGACACACACAACTAACAACAATCAACCATTCATTGCTACTATAAGCCACCAAAATCACATTCCAATTGCTTAACAGAATCAAAGATCAATAACAATTTAATTGGGAAAAAGAAAAAAAAAACATCTAACACAATTCAGGGCACATATATATTCAAAATTGTAGAGAAGTAGATAAAAGTGGACTGACATAGCCGCAAAGGAGGCAACCCATTTGAGTAAGCTAGTGCCAAAGCCAAGGCCAACGAGATTGGTGGCGTGGTTAAGGAGGCGCTTAGCAGCGATCTTGAGCTCATTGATGTCGGAATTGATCAATTCGGCCGTGGCCAGATCAGTCTTCATGGCCAAATACCCCATCATCCTCCTCCCCATTTCCCTCTCCCACAGATATATCCTGTCAAAAAAATAAAAACCAAACAAAGTAGAACAAGCACAGAGAGAATGAGAGAGACTGATGTTGTTGTTGTTGTGTATGAGAAAGAACAGTTAAGCAATTGTGTAATATACAATTCTATTGTAAGTATGTATCTACAAGACTACTACGTATGGAAGGGTTATTGGGTCCATGTTTTCAGCTGAATTATTCTGAGAACGTAAAACGGTGCGACTTTACGGATCCCAACTGCCTTGCTTTTGTATTCCTCCTTCCTTGTTTGTTCTTTCGACGCTGCGAATGCGCCACGCGTCACTCATTCAAGTTTTATGGAGTATTTGGGTCTGCGTTTGGCGGGTAATTATTTTGTGCCTTCTATTCTATGGACAGTTCTTAGCGAGATTGATTTAGTTAAATTCAATTATGAAAGGTTTCACATTACTATTATATTTTTTGCTATGCATTCTATATTTTAATTACTCCTATATGTTTTTAGTATTAATATTTTAAAACTACTTTAAAAATAAAAAAAAAATCACATTTGACACATGAATGGAATGACTGGTTGGTGTTGGCAGAAGTGTAGGGATAGGGAAGGTATTGGCACCATGGCGTGGGTGTCGTGTCGGGTTGTCATCCTCTTCGGAAGTTATTTTTATTCAAAGAAGATTCAAACTAAAAATAAAAAGTAAAAAATCTATTTTAAGAAACAATGGTCCAAAAAGTAACACATTTGGGATCTTGGCCAGAAACTCAGAACAGAATGCTCAACCTCCATAATATATTGCGACGTATATTATTTTATCTCAAACGAAGTATATGTCTTTTCTTTCTGGAGTATCGTCATCAATGATATAACCATGGCATGTCAAATGGGGGTTGACTTGATGACTTGATTGCTTAGATTCTATCGTTATCAAAACTAATAATAATATTAATAAGTTCTGTTTTTTTGCTTTCTTTATTATAGTGTATGAGAAGTGGAGTACAGATGGACGGCCCTAGTAATACTCTATGCTTGCTACTGAAATACTTCCTAATTGATGAGCTGTCATTTGTCAATTGCAATTATCTTTGAAAACTTGTTTGGTTTTAATTTTTTAGAAATTAATTTTTTATTTTTAGTGAATTTTTTTTACATTTTAAGTAATTTTTTTTATTGTTTAAATACACTAAACATAAATAAAATTAAAAAATATAATATTTATAATTTTTTTTAAAAAAATCATTAAATACAAATATATATATATATATATAAATTCAATACATTTTCGTATTCTTGTATATTTATTAATTTTTTAAAATATTTTACTTTTTAAATGCATTTAACATAAATACATCTAAAAAATAAAAATTTACTTAAAATATTAAAAAAAATCATTAAAAACAAAAAATTTAAAATTAAATTCAAGAAATTAAAAAAAATAAATTAATTACAAATATCTCTGTTAGAGTTTGTCTCTAATAAGAAAAATATAAAATTACCAAACTATTTTTATATTAATAAAAATAGAAATTTCCTTCCGTAACCAAACATCTCTCTCCACTCCGACTATCCTATGAACAGAATTATCCAGTTCAAAAATTGTGAATACTAAGAAACAAACACGTGACAGTTATGTTACAAAAGTATTCTGAATCAAACATCCAATTGGGCGAACCTTTGGATGTTTCGGGCACAAATAACACAATTAGACTAGGCATGGATCAACCCAGGGTCCAATTTGCACATCAAGCCCAACACTAGCTTTCAAGCTGTTCTTTCTGCTAGTGCTTCCTGTGAACAAGAAAGAGAGAGCTTTGTCTGACGGTGTACGCATGTTGATTATCATGGCGTTACATGACCAACTCCAATTTATACAGAACTAGGAAGCCAAGACATTTTGTTGAAAACTACACTACCTCTCCTATTTCATTTGGTACACACCACTATTAAATGGCATCCGAGTTCATTCCTCCAAACTTTTACACAACCCAACATGGAAAATCAACCAAAAAAATTTAATAACTAAAAATAAAAATGAAAACAATTTCCAATGGTTCTATTGATGACGATTGTGGCTTCGTCCTTTACTCCCCTTCACGACTGTTGTCGTTGGTGATTCATGCGAATCACACACTTGTATCTTAAACTTACACCCCAACTTCTTCGTCATCGAGCTCCTCCATCCTCCGCTCCCTCCATCAGCCGTGCCGCCAATCTTCCCGATCGCCTTCTTCATTGCCGAACACTCGCGCTCCAGCTCCTGCACCCGCGACCTCATGCTATCCATGTCCAGCCGCAACATCTGATTCTCCCTCACTGCTGCCAAGCTGCTACCATCTTGCGCTTGAACCGCCACTCCGGCTTCCGACGCATCGTCTCCCTCCCGGCGCAGATCCGACGGCCTGTGAGCGATGTCGGCGACGAGTGTTCCGGCGATGGCCTGTCGAAGCTGCAGCTGCTCGAAGAACAGCACCTGAACCACCGCTCTCAGCGGAAGCCGCTCGTTCTGCGCCGCGTGAGTGCACGCATCTAGCGTCAGCTTCTGGCAGTCCATCAGTCCGCAAATCTTCTCTCTCTCCGCCTCCGATATCAATGGATGCGCCTGCAAATTCGCCATTCAAGAAACGATCTCAAAACACTACCAACACATACGAATATGAATTCACTAGTTTATGAAGCTAGACACTACGTACGTACCTTGAGGTAGACATCGACGGCTCTGTAGAGGCCGTCGTCGAAGAGCCTGGCGTGGTCCGGCAGAGCAACGGCGAGCTCGTAGAACTTCTCTGGTTTCAAATTAGCATCCGAAGCAATCTCCGATAGATAACCGTCGATTAATTTTCCGACTAGCATTAGAGCCGCCGATCTGACACTGCTATTCTCTTCCTCGCCTTCGATTCTCGCAGCACATCTCTCCTCCAAACAGTCCAAAAAGTAGCGTAAGATCCTCTCGATGCAATCGACGTCGTAGAGCGTCTCGTTTAAATACGAATAGCTCGGTATCAGAAGATCGTCCAGTGTTGCTTGATCGAGCTCTGTTCCGATCTTTCTCTCTAATGTGGCTCTGCAAGCTTCCGAAATGTTCAATATGTTCGCCGTCCTCAATAATCCGAATAAAAACCTCGTCGCCGTTGAAGATCTGGAGCTCTTCTCTGGAGGAAGATTAGTAATTACAGTCTCCAACAGTTCCCTCTGTTCAATCTCTGAAGGAATAGAAGACGACGACGATGGCTTCCGATTAGAACGAGAAATGCCTGGAATATATCTCTTGGCATAGTAAATGAGACAGTTCTCGATAATCTCCGGACTCAAATCTTGAGTCTTCATCGCAAAAATCAAGCGTTTGAATAGCGGTAGACTCAGAAGTGCTAGTTCCTCGAACCAAGAGTCCGCGCCGGTAGTTTTCCGGCGACCGCCAGTTTCAGTTCGGCCAGTTCCAGCCTTTTCATTCACCGGCCATCCGAACAATGATGGATCGGTTGAAGAAGCCCCGGAAGCGATGGAATCGATGCACCTCTGAACAATGCCGAGATTCTCGGCCAGAGGCGTCAATCGCTCGCATGATTTTAGGGTTTTGATGGAGTCCTTGATGCTTTTGAGGACTGATTGGGAGAGAAACCTCTCGGTTCTTGAGATGAGGTTATCTTCGGAGTATTCTTCGGTCATCTCCAGAATCTCTCCAGCGCAGCGGAGAGGAGCGACGTTTGAAGGCGAGAGCTCGATCTTAACTCCATAACAGAACTTCGCGGCGGTCTCGAAGGCCTCAGAGCCGCCCGGAAATTCAGGGAGAGAGATGTTGCTGTAGGCCCCTTCTTCTTCCTCTTCTTTGATCTCTTCGCCACCGTCAATTTCTCCTTCTGCAGCATCAGCAGACGAATTTTGGACTCTAGTAGGGTTTGTCTCTTGCTCTGTAATCAGCTCGTGAAGCTTCTTACTTTTCGACATTAGAGGGAACTGAACAATCAAACGACAAAATACAGACACTGTTAATCATAGAATTTGAAGAGAAACTAATAGAAAATCCAATGTTTCAGCAAATAAAATTGACCTTGTGGAGATGGAAGGTCATATCATCAACTTCGATAACAACGTCGCTTGGTAACCCTGTGGTACAGAACCTGAAAGAAAAAACAATGAAACAAACAAGTCAGTCCTCTTCAAGAATTTTCAATGGAGTACAAACAAACAAGATGGATCAAGACTTACCATGCTTGCCCCTTTGAGCTCGACTTCTCAGCTGCCATTTTTCTTCAGAAACACAAATCTACGAAGAAACTTCAATAACTAAACGAGATGGATTATATTCAAGAACATAATGAGTAATAGGAAGCTCTTTTCGTAGCTTAAAGTGAAAAATCAACTTCGCTTTTGTGTAAGCAGAAGTGAAATGGAAGATTGAGCCGGGGTATCAAGTGTTGTTGGCCATGATGATGAGTTGAGAAAAAGAAGCAAAATGTGGAAAAAGGGGGGCAGAGCGGAATCGAGAAGGCACAGAACGGACAAATGGAGCTTGAACAAATATCTAAAAGAGGGGGATCACTATACTGGGTTGGTTTGGTATTTCCTTTTCCGAAATTTCTCTCTTTATTTTTGAATCAGATCAGCTCTCTTTTTTTTTTTTCTTTTTCTGTGAGGATAGGGACTAAAAAAACAAAAAGAGGGGATTTAGCCTTCTTTTGAGATGTTTTTTACTAATTATTTTAATTTGGGGTTAAAATATATTATTTTGAATAATTTTTAAATTTTTGTAAGAGAAAAAATAAAATAATTATAGTTTGAATGTGATATTTTGTCTTATTTTGTTAAAATAGCCAATTTTATCTTATATGACTATTTAAACCCAAATAGACATGCCAAACATAGTGCCATTTTGACAAGTTGGCAAAAAGCCAACGTTTTGCCAACAAAATCAAAAACGCCAGCCATGCTTTTTACCCAAGAAGCCCATTTGGCAAGACCAAAAAACGTAACACCAAATTTATGAAATTACCCTCTAAAATATTTTAATTAATTAATTTAAAAATCAAAAAGTAAGGATATTTTAGTAATTTCAGAGTGATGTGACACTTAAGTCAAAAGTCAGCTTTTTACCAACTTCCTAAATCACTTCCAAAAAAGCCAAAAAACTTGGTAAAAAGTCAAAAGCCAGCTTTTTATCAACTTCTCAAAACACCCCATAGTCTTGAAAAGGGAGAGACTTCTCTTCAATCTATAGTAGACTGGAGCACATTGTTAGATTTGTAGAATTCATTACGAATCTCATTTTAATAATCCGAATATATATATTTTAATTAATAGACTATTAATATTTAATTAACTTGATTTTTTACCAATATAAAATATCTTACGAGTAGGATTAAATCCAACAAACCCAACAAGATACTCTCATCTACACAGTTAACTGGAGAGAAAACTCTCCTTTACAAAAGACGACTTTGACAGAACATGATGAAAGTTAAAACCATCGATCCTCACCTGGTAAGTAAACACCAATTGCACACGCATTGCTTGCCAACTTGGCTTTATTCCCTTTTTTTTTTTTTTTTTTTTTTTTTTTTTTTTTGAAAAGATGTGCATATTTTAATTACTGTATTTTTGTGGGCCTCATGAGCTCAATTCAACCCTAATGTCACGAACAAGAACAACCCCATTGACCCTTTGATACACTGATAATAAAAAAAATGTTTTATCAACGAGTAATGTTTTAACAAAATTATTTAATTGAGAAGGTTTAAATCATAATTTAAAAAATTGTAATGACAACAAACTTAGGTGTTGTTTGGTTTTTGAGTTGGAGTTAAAAATCACAAAATGATAAATAAAAAAAAAGTTAAAAAATTACAAAAGGATAAAAATTACAAAAAAATAAAAAAAAAAATTTACAATTCCAAAGCAATAAAGTCAAAAAAATCAAATAAAAATACCAGATGATTAAAAAATCTCAAACTCAAAAAATCACAAAAATCATTGTCAAACAAGCACTTAAAAGGAGAAAAATGAGACCAGACTTATCTATTCCAAAAGGTCAAGCATTAATGATTACACTGTTTGAAATGGATTGAAAACAAAAGTGTGAAGTCTTTTTTTTTTTTTTTTTTTTGATATTTTTATAATTAAAAAAAAAAAAAAGTGCATTCACAACATTATATGTTGCATTTCACTTTGGTGTCAATGATCTTCCGTCTCAAGAACTATCCATACTTCTATCTTTGATAGACTACAACCATCTCATCATGTTGGGTGATTTTCATATATCAAGATTTTGACATAAGTCAATAATTATAAATTAAAATATTTTTTGGAATAGTGAATTTCTGACTTTAGCTTATCTTGGTAAACCCACTATTGGATTGTTTAATTTTAATGGTGATGTTTTTTTTAGTTCATTGTGTAGATTAGAGTATACTGTTAGATCTGCAGGGTCTACAACGAATTCCCTTTCGATAATTCAAGCCGTTCAATGTATAAAACTCGTCAAATACTTTATATCTGCAAAAAATCACGTTGATCGGATATCGATAGCCCCTTGATCGGAACACATTTGTGTTAATAATTTATTTTTAAAATCATATTTACCATTAACAAAAATGTGTTTTGATCAAGAGGCTACTAATATCTAATCAATGTGATTTTTTGCAGGCATGAAGCACGCGACGAGTTTTACATATTCAACGATTTAGATCATTGAAACAGGACTTGTGGTAGACCTTACAGGCCTAATAGTGCATTTCAATCCACACAATAGATTAAAGAGAAGGCTCTCCCTAATTTTGATGGTTACTGACCGCAAGGAGTGAACTTAGCTTAGCTCGTTATATTTGTTATATGAACAAAGTCCAAATAAGTCACATTTCAATTAACACAAATTATTTCCATACGAAACAATTTTTGAATCCTCAATTTGTGGCTTTATTTGCCAAAACTTTGAAAGCACCACAATAAAATAAATCAATCTAACAGCTAAGAATAATAGATTATGGAATTGGTCTCAAATACTTTATAGCTGGGACCTGGGAGCCATTTAAGTTATTGTGAGCATGCAATGCTTTTACATTCAAATTAGAATTAAAGGACAAGTATAACATTAGAATCATTCTTTTTAATTTTTTTGTAAAAGTATGAAAAAAGCACTGGCAACAAAAGCTCGCGATGAATTTGTTTTTTGTTTGAAAACTCAAAGACAAGTTGTAGTGGCATAGCATATTGTAGCCATAAGCAGACATTATTGGACTCTGATTTGTTTTATACCCTTTTCTGGGCCAGACTTTCTTAATCTGGTTTATTAAATGAGGTTAATGGAATAATTGATATGAAATTATTGGTTCATAATGCTATTCTTTTGAAAGGATAAATAAATATTTGTTTAAAGAGTTTTTTACTAAACCCAAGTCATTTTAAACAAAATTTTCAAACTCAAGTAATTTTGAATTTATTCTTGTATTATTTTGTAACGTCATATTTTTAAAATACGACTTTGAAATTTTAACCTGATTTCAATTAGCTTATTGTGAATTTTTTAAATAGTGTTTTCAAAATACAATTTCAAAAAATAATTTAAAATAGCATAGGTTCGATAGAAATCTCATTGTTTGAATGTTTCTAAGATTGAGAACCATTTTAAAAGCTGGGTCCAACCCTCCGTCCATAATTCCATTTTCTTGAGTACACATTTTATAGCCCACACATACGGCTACCTGTGGTCACACTATTGAGTTTAACAGTAGTAGTAGAAGCGTTCAAAAAAAAAAAAAAATGGCTAACCATAAGAATTTTAACTTATAATTTAACAATTATAAATATTTTAAGGCAATAAAATAAAATTTTGACAAAAAAAAAAAAGAAAAAAAAAGGGGACTACTTTTAACAGCATCATCCAATCCAACTATTCCTTTGAACCTAGTGCCCTCTACCATTAATAACCACATACCTTTTGACTTGCATTAATAGCCGTCTTAAATAGTGGAAAGAAAGGTAGGTCAGTGTTAAATATCCACTTGCAGCGAGGGCATTTTTGGGAATACATGGTTGAAAGAGTAACACCAGTAAATAAAGGCTTCGTTTGGGAAGTGGGTTGCCTTTATGACTTTTTGATTTTTTTTAACTATTTTAGTCTGGGCTAAAAAGCTTAGTTTATGAATGACGTTTTGGTTTTTTTGACTTTTTTTGTAAGAGAAGAGTATAATGATTATAGGTTGAATGTGATTTTTTTTTTTTTTTACTAAAATAGTCTATTTTATCTTTTGTGGCTAAAATAACCACTTTAGCCCTTCCCAAACAATGCCAAAGTATGATTGTTTCTATTAGCAATCCATTTATTAGGTTGAATTCCTCATTTTTTAATTTTTTTTAATTATAAAAATAATGTCATATATACCAACTAATGTGTTAATTAATAATGTGACATAATTTAAGAAATTTTTTGTATTTATAATTTGTATAATAAGTGTGGTCAATAATAATATCATAACTAGTGTTGGTACACTAGTAAATACACTAATTGGTGCATGTAGTACCATTGTTATTAGAATAATAACTTTAAATGAAATTAGCAAAGAGGACATTAATAATTTTGGAACACCGTATCTCATAATTAAGCCCAATGGGTTTATGAGGACACCCACTTCCATCACCACCCAAGCATCTTCCCAAAATTCGACCCTCAAAACATTAAGAACTTTCTGGTGACGATCCAGTAGCAACAGTGCCATTTGATTACATGTTTTTGGCAATGGCAATAAGTGAATTTTTTTCAATAATCACAATTTCATGAGACAATAAAAGTACAACAATATAATCTTAAAGGAGTTTCATAACTTTGATGGTGTTCTTAGATTAAAGGAGATTGGTCTTGTAAAGGTAAATTTTTTAAAAAACAAGACAAAAATGATGAAAAATAATGGTATTTTTTTTCAGTACTGAACTCCCAAATATATAACCAAAATTCGATAACAAAAGTCTGAACATTGGTTATTTGTTTAGGAAAACAGGTCCAAATATGGAAATTTGATATACTTTGAAGGTTTAAAATTGTTTAAATATGCAGGAGTCTTCGTTTTATCAAGTTCGGGAACACAAGCCTGAACATTGGTTATTTATTTGGGAATACAAACCCAAACATAACTTATTTGTTCAAGAATACGGATCCGAACATTCTTAGTGAAAGAGAGAGGAGAGAGACTTCAAGAGATTAGGGAGGAGTGAAATTGAGACCGAGTAAAATGCAGATTTACTCCCTTTGAACTATACATGCACATAAATATATATTTATATGTGTTGTTTTGAGGGTTTTGGGTTGATCAAATAAATGGATGGAATTGAAGGAAGATATACGCACCTAATGTGAAGAAAAAAGTAAAATCATAGAAAATACGTTCTTTACACCGATTGATTCACTTTAGAAATATTTTTCTTCCACAATCATGAGAGAGAATGGGTTTTGGGAATTTATCTTTATTTTTATTTTTATGTTTTTTTTGTTAGGAGTTTGAGGGATAATGGTTTTTGGGTGTGTTTGTTTGGACGGACTGGATAAGGGGGGATTGTAATCCATCGGACTGTTAGTCCCGAGATACATTGTCCCAAGACTATTTGGTTGGATTGGATTTGTATCCTATGTTTGTTTAGTCATGGGATTAGATGTCTGGATTGGATTATTTTTAGTGAATCCAATGTTTAGTTAGACGGACTGGATAAGGATAAATGTTCAAAAGACTATTTTACCTTTATAATCTATAATTTATAATTTAACAACACTAAAAAAATTTAATTTATAAGGCCACAATTTTTAATTTATTATTTTCAGTTAAATTAAATTATAATTTATAATTTATATTTTATTTAATATATAATTTTAAATAACGACAATAAAAAAATAATTTTATTTAATATATAAATTAAATTTTCAACAACACTAAAAAAATTTAATTTATAAGGCATAATTTATAATTTATTATTTTTAAATAAATTTAATTTATAATTTATATTTTATTTAATATATAATTTTAAATTAACAATACTAAAAAAAAATTTATTTAATATGTAAATTTAATTTTTTAACAACACTAAAAAAATTTAATTTATAAGGCCATAATTTATAATTTATTATTTTTAATTAAATTTAATTTATAATTTATAATTTAAATTTTTTATTTAATATATAGCTTTAAATTAACAACACTAAAAAAATAATTTATAAATGTTCAAAAGACTATTTTACCCTTTTCTAATTGTTTACTAAGTAATAGCATGGAGGGTAAAATGGACATTTTATAAAATAATCCCATGGGATACCAATCCCATGGTTTCTATCCCACACCCCCCATGGGATAGGATAGTCCCATGTTCCAGGACTATTAGTCCGGAGCAAAATTTTTCAAACAAACAATGGACTATTAGTCCGGTGGGACTAATAGTCTAATCCCACCCTCTTATCCCTCAAAACAAACATGCTCTTTGGGGTATAGGAGTGTGCATTTGAGTGGGGTGAAATGTTTGTAAGGATAATTTTGATATTATTTAGAAAAGGAAAGAAATTTTTAGAATTTTAATATTATAAGTAGGGATCTAAAATAATAAACAGAGGGCTAATAACAACACTCATAAAGAACATAACTAAATTAATTATTGGATTACAATTTTATCACATTACTAATGGTATGTTGATTCAGCGGTAAGAAATTTGTTCATCTTGTTTAATGTCTGGGTTCAAGTAGTAAATTATTGCGGTTACAAGATATCTGTGGATATTAAAAGATAATATTCCTGACGGATGCGTGGATTAATTTATCTGCACATTTATTTTTGCGAAAGAAAAAAAAAGAAAAAAGCAGCACATTGGAGGGAAATGGATTGAGAGAGAGAGAGAGAGAGACCATTCAGAGAGGGACCTAATTGAGGAAGCCTCTTTTTTTTTCTTTTTTTTTTTTTTTGGGTGTATATTGCATTCATGTGATATTTTTAGTGACTAATCATTGGACAAAGTGCATGAAAGGAGGGCAGGTGCTTTTATGTGGTAACCCACAGGTTGAACATGGGTTTGGGGGTCCTGGAATTTTGTGGTCTGTGGGGCATATTGTCTTTTAGGAAGGACAGCTACTTCCCACCGGTAAATACTATTCTCCTTGTTAATCATGGCCATGTTTACTTAGCACGCATCTTAAAAGGTGTGGTACATTGGCTAATTCATGTGATACTTGGTTAGGAGATTTTTATGGGGATAAAATTTGTGGTGATTGGTTATGAACGAAAGTGGATTTGATTATAAAGATTTATGGTGATTTTAGGAAAAAAATTAAGAGATTGTTTGGAGTGTCCTAAATAAGTATATTTTTTATCTTTTTAGACTAAAAAGTTGAAAAAAAAAATATGGATGTTTGAGTTAACTTTTTGACTTCTTTATGAAAAAATGTGTATTCAAAAATTGTATAAAGAAGTGTGTAAGTGAAGATTAGAGATGTGTGTTGTACAGCCGTACAATCTGCACAGTCGAATTGATGGTAAGAAATTATTGGCTACTTTTCGGGCATTGCACTGGACGGTTTTGTTCGGACCGTGGGGCCCATCACGGGTCTCATTTTGATAATCTGAACCGTTGAATGTGTAGAAATCGTCGAGTACTATATGCTTATAAAAAATCACGTTGATCGGATATAGTTAGCTATCTGATCAGATTTGTTTTTTTTCAATCGTTAATTATAACACCATCCATTTTTTTTATACAAAACTGATTTGATCATGCAGTTATCGATATCCGATCAATGTGATTTTTTACAAACATATAGTACGCGACGAGTTCTACACATTGACGGTTCATATTATCAAAACGGGACTCGTGATGGCCCTCATGGGCCAAACAACAGTGTGTGAAAATTGCACTCAAACTGTGCAATTTTTTTAAACAAACGCAGCACAGATCTGAGCATACATGATTGCTGAGTTGTACTTTTGTGTAAAAAATTAATTTTTTAATTTTTTTTTAATAAATAGTGATAACTTTTTAACTTTTTGAGTAACTTTTTAATTTTTTATTTTTTTGGAGAGATGCCAAACTTGGCCCAAATTAATCTTGATTATAATAGGACACTGATATTTGATTATAAATTAAAGTGACTATAGTTATGAGTTTTTGTGGGATTAATTATTCAATAATATTTGAGCACCAAGTAATTTTTTTTTAATATGATGTTATAAATCAATTGTGTGAGTGTGACATAAAATTTTACAAATGAAATATAATAATACATACTAATACTGTCTCATCTTTGTTAGGCAATTAAGTGACAAAATGATATGTTTAGTATGTGTTGTGATTTTTCGTTGGCTAAGAGTACCACGCACATAATAATATATTCTTGTTAAAAAAAAAATGGATTGAAACGATGGTACTACATGTATTAATTAATGTATACACTAATATCATAATATTATTATTGACCATATTTATTATATAAATTATAAATATTTAAAATCATACAAATAATATCATATTATTTGTTAATATATTAATGTGTATATTACATATAATATTATCCAGATTGAAAAGATGAGAGCACTAAAAGCATGACCCAAAAGAGCACAAAACCCATGACTAATTAAAATGGAAAAAATTAAAGAATTTTAAAGGCACCCTTCAGAAGATAATAGAAAAGGATTTATAATTATTATCAATTATTATTCCACACACCAGACTAGGGTGCATTGCATCAAAAGGCAGGGAGGGATTGGTCAATGCATTTATTGACCTTTGTTTATAACTTTATTACATCGCTTCTAACACGATTCGATAATCATCATTATTCAAGCCTAACTTTTCAAGAAAAAAAAAAACACAGGATACGATGGTATCCAACCAATTAAAACTAGGGCAAATTACACAAATAGTCCCTATAGTTTGAGGCTTGTGTCACTTTGGTCCCTAACTTTTCAATTGTGACACATTTGACCCTGAATTTTGAATCTTGTTCCAAATAAGGACAATTGAATATATAATTAGATTTTTCAAGGGTAAAATTATCAATTTGATAAAATATAAACTAATTTGACAAAAATAAATGTCAAACAAATATTTTTGAATTTTAAAAAATTATTTCTACCTACTAAAAATAAAATTATGTAAAATTGATAAATCTTTTAGACATTTATTTATTTTTTTACCAAATTAATTTTTATTATGTATTTGGATGATGATCATGTAAAATTAATTTTAAAATGTAATTTTTATTAATTTTACATAATTTTATCATTGGTGGATAAAAATAATTTTAAAAAAAATTAAAAATATTTTTTGACATTTATTTTTGTCAAATTAGTTTATATTTTATCAAATTGACGATTTTAACCTTAAAAAATCTAATGATATTTCCAATTGTCCTTATTTGGAACAAAATTCAAAATTCAAGGTCAAATATGTCACAATTAAAAAGTCAGGGACCAAAGTGACACAAGTCCTAAACTATGGGGACTATTAGTGTAATTAACCCTTAAAACTATTTATGTCTCTCTTTCTGTATATCACACACACACACATCACAGATAGCTCCATTTGACGGCATCCGAGGCACCTTCAAGATTTCATCTTCTCTGCACCCAAGTCAAACCCAACAACCCAATTAGACTATTTATTAGTGGACAGTAAAGATATGTGTGTAAAAAAATATTTCAAAAATAATTATATAATTTAGATTTAATTTATGTATTATGAGATCTATATTTACATAAATTTGAGTCGCACAATGAATTTTATTAAAATATTTATGTCTATGAATTTTGTATATCTAGCGTTGTTCTATTGGTGAACAAACCCTTAATTGATCAATTATTCAAAAATAAAATGATCTCATTTATGTTGCATTAGAAAGAAAGTGATGATTTGAAAAATGATTTACAAATATAATTTACATATCAGAAACTTGTCTAAAATAATGTGATAGTAATATTTCTTAATTTATAAATCAAAATAATAAATATTTTGATTTGAAATGAAAAGAATACAAGAAGGCACATTATTCTTTAAGAAAATTTGGTACAAACAAACTAAAAAGCTATGTACACCTGAGTGTTCATATTAAAAGGCCACCCATACATATTTATTATTAAATTATAAACCACCAACCCTACTAAAAACATAAACAGTTAAAAACTGGAGTAGGGGTGAGCAGCGGATATACCGATCCGCCAAAACCGACCGAACCGAACCGATCCGCCGCATTTTGGACGGATGCGTGATGACGAGCGGACGGTTGCGAATTGATTTTCTCCAATCCGCCAATCTGGCGGACGGATGGCGGATTTGAGATTCCTTTGGCCGCAACCGAACCGCCAAACCGCGAACACCTCTAGTAATTTATAAGACTTTGTGTTTTCAGTTTGTTTAAATATTCTGTTTATGTTTTCAATTAAAAAAAAGTTTAAATATTCTGTTGAAAAAAAAGTTTTTAACTTGAATATCTTGTTTGAATTGAAAAAAATAAACGTATTATTTATCTATATTTTTTGATTTTTAAATCTATCTCTAAAAATAATAAATAGAAAATATAATATATGTTAGTTGGTTTTTGTTTTCAAAAACAAATATAGATGTAACAATACAGAGACATACAATCTCTACTACTGCTTTGTTCGTGGCTTTGGTGGTTTGAATTGTTTTTATATTTTAAGAACCACAGATTGTAATACTTTATGTGGATGAGGCATGCAGTGATTGTGATATTCTAAAGTTTCAAACTTTCTTTCTTTGGATGAGGCATGCAGTGATTGAAATATTTTTTTAAGTCATTAACTATAAGACTTTCTTTCTTTCTTTTTTTCTTTTTTTTTTTTAGAATGAAAATTTATAAAATTTTAAACCTCCAAACCGATTCGCATCCATCCGCCAAACCGTCAATCCGCTCAATCCACATCCGCCGGATTGGCGGACGGATGCGGATTGATTTTCTCCAATTCGCCAAGCTGGCGGACGGATGGCGGATTGGAGGTTCCGTGGCCGCAACCGACCCGCGCCCACCCCTAAACTGGAGTAGTAAGCCTATATCTACACTATCTATCTATCCTATTTGTGGGTGTTTGGGTAATCGGTTATTTTAATTTTGATTATTTTAATAAGTTAAAATTTTTATATTTGAGAAAATGATTAGATTTTTTTTGTAATTAGATATGATATTTGTGAGATAAAAAGTAAAGTAATTATAGATTTGATATGACATTTTGTTTTATTAATTATTTTAATTTATTTTGTCTTTTTGTAAATTTAAGCCAAAATAATATTTTGGAAAGATAGTAAAAAGTTAGTTTTTTTTACTTTTTAATTTTAAAAAATAAAGAAATGATTTGACTTTAAAAAAAAAAAAAAAAAGCTTAAAAAGCCAATCTTCCCAAATTGCCCCAAAAAATAGCCCAAATCCAACTTGCCATAAAACCAAATATCAAATATTTTGTTATTTTGAAGATGGCCACAAAAATTTGAAAGCTGATTCACATCCTTAAAATTTTAATAACTACATGCATTTGCGCACGTGCACGAGCCACTAGTACATATATATATATATATAATATATACCTCCGGTGAGTGAAGAAGAGGATGCTGATGGTGGTTGAAGAGTAGGCATCTTTGGTGGGATGGCAACTCCAGGCCAGGAGCGGCACAAGCAGTGCTTTCCCTCTTCAATGCTGCCGTAAAGGGTGGTCAAGTGATTGCCACACCCACCCCACGAGTACTTCCCACACTTCTTACACTCCGCCTTGAAGCACATCTTTCTCTCTCAATCTATATATATATATATATATGTATTGGTTTACCTCTATTAGGTAAACTCCTCGTCTCAAAGAAAGATCGGATGCTGTGTGGCTTCTTTTTATCCATTTTCAGTGCTTTTTATTTATAGCAATCTCAATCACTTTGACAAAATCCATCTTTGGAATGGCAGACCACACTATGTAAGAGAGAATAAACTTAGCTTTGATTCTATCGCTTTGCATAGTAATTCACCTACTCCTATTCACCACCAGCCTTATCACATCCTATCCCATCAAACCAAACTGGCATCTTTTTTATTTTTTTTGAAGTCACCTAGGTTGAGTTTTTTTTATTTATTTTTATTTTTATTTTTTTTGAGGTTGTGATCTTTGATAAAGTGTGGTGGTATCAAATTTGCATTTTCACTTGAATTATATTTTTCGTGACTAGTTGTTTTCCTGTTTTGTGTTTGTCAAAGTCTGAAAAAATTTGGGCCGACTGAGGGTTTAAGCATCGTGTTTTTCATGGTTGGATTTTTTTTTTTCAAGACTAAACTATGTTTATTTTTTTTACTCTAATTTTAAATGTATTATAATTAGATTGCTCTCAGATTGTCCAAATATTGAGATTTTGAATTTTTGTTTGTAGTTCATGAGATGGTTTTATGGTAATGATATTTTTTTTTTTTGTTGATTAGGATGGGATACAATTAATTTTTGTGACAAAAATATTGAAGCATATATAAAATAAAGAAAAAAAATTATAGAGGCGTTTGTGACATTTTATTTTTTTACCACAAGAATAATATATAACGGCAATTTTATTTGAGATGGGAATAAATATAGTGGCAATAAAAATCCAAATATATACATGAAAACGAACTAGTGAACATTTTAAATTACAAATAACACTCTGTATAGAACCAATTTTAAAAAAGAAACTATAAAAAGACAATCAAGTTCAACAAGGATCAATTCAAGCTAAAGTTTGGAGCTTAGGCAACCCCCATGGCCCCAAAAAACTTTGTTTTGAGGATCAAACCCAAAAAAAATGCTTGCATTTCTAGAGAGGGACGAGCAGTATGGGTCATGTTCTCTGATTAGATGCTGTATTAAAATGATAGGGAAAGAAAGGTTGCAAAGAGTGCAGGCAAAGTAGAAGCATAACACTCTGAAACCAAGTCATACAAACTGAGTATATAGGCATACTCAGCATCACAGTAGCAAATCATGGATTCACGAGAGTGTACCTTTAAATTCAAACTAGGATAGTTCACAAACACATGTTAAGACACCAGATAAACAGAGGTTACATGAGAATACTAATCGGTGCGATAAACAGCGAAATAACCTAGACTACTAACCGATGATCCATTATCTGTCAATGGTTCAAACTTCAGCATTGTCATTGTTGCAAGAGTTCTGGTCCCCAAAACTTATTAACAATTTGCCCTTGTAGCATCCAAGCACACCATTGGAATGGAATGCCTTCAAGAGGCCTTACCATCACCTTTATCAGTTGTGGGATCTAATGCAGGTTTTTTCATTTGGCTTGATTCTGACGTACCTGAGTTCATCGACACTCGCTTGACTCCTCTTCCCACCACACCAAGATGTGTTACCCCAGCAGCTCCATTTGAGTGAGCAGTGGAAACTGTAGGAGAGTCAAGATCTCCACTACTGCTATCAACGCCCAGCTGTGAAGAGCTTATAACTGAAGGAGCACTATTCTTCTCAATAATGCCTCTTGCCTTGGCAGACACCATCCCCAGGATATCCGAGAGGATTGATGTTGGGTTAGAAACAAACTGCTCGAGATCTTCAAGCTACAAATGGAAAGAAACATAATCAGCAAAGCACATTGAGATATTTTGGTTGTAACATTTAACGAGATTTTCTGTTGAACTTGCCTTCTTTTCCAGCTCACCAGAGAGGCCAGTCAGTGTCTCAATCTCTGCCTTTTTATCCACAATAGAATCATTAGACTGTGACCCATTTGAAGACAATTGGCCTGTTTGGTCCAATTCTGAAGCAGCTGATGTTGCTGTTGATCCTGACAAACTGTTTAATTCGTTCATCAGCCGCTGCACCCTAGAATTGCAAATTGATATAGCCTTTTGGCAATATGGAATGGCTTCCTGAGCTTTTGACCCAATCTCCAAACACAGACATATCCTAAAATTCCTGTATTCTTCAGTCAGGGAAGTGACTTAGCAAGAAAATAAAACGATGGCTGAATGGTGAAATATTTAGTATCGTAACAATTTAGGAACCCATCGTATCAATCAATACACAGATAATAATCCCCACAATTGTCATCACAAAAAGTAGCTTTCAATCAAGAAAAGGATACAGTTCAGCTATATGTCGACTGTCTGGTTCGACAAGGCGTTCCAAAATGTCTAGTGCTTTCAGGTAATCACTGAGGGAAGTTTCAATATCCTCTGCATGGAGCAAAACATGGGATATCTAAGACAGGAAAGGGGCTTAGAAAAATGAGCAGACTAATTGTCAGAGAGAATTTATCCACCACAAATACTATAAGCACTAAAAAAATTTCAGTTCTGAAGTAATAAAATAAATAAAGACCTCTTTCCAGAGCAACTTCTGCCAAAGTTGACAATATGTCCACTTTCTCCATTGTGTCGTTGGAGTGTTTTTCAACAATTGCCCTTGCAACATCCAGCATTTTCCATGCCAAATCCAGATCAGACTCGTCCTCATCTGCTTCAGCCAGGTCCTCAGCATCACTTTCCTCGTCATCTTCTTCCCGAGCTTTCCCGCTGGAAACTATCTCCCAACAAACAGAGAGCCAAACTATGTGAGGAATTTCTACCCATGCCTGCCTGCTTATATAATAGCATACATCCTCCAATTAATTTAAATATCAAAAGTGTCACATGTTGGTTGCTGTCCTATTTGCATATCTGAGTTAATTGCCTGATATTATTCTCACTATTGGATGCTTGTAAGGGAATACTCCTTTTGCTGCTTAGAGGAATTAATTAACAGACTCAAAAGTATGAGAAACAAAACCAGGGTTTGCTACACCAATGTGCTACACCAATGTACTCCAATATCAAGTCAATAGTAGACCAAACTCAGATATTGAAAAAAAAAAAAGGGAGTTAAATTCAGTTTAAAAAGAATAAAAACATAAAATGGTTTTTATATATACTATATTCTTCTAATCCTCTAGTGCAAGGTTCTGAAAAGCGGTTGCGGTCGCCGTAACGATGGCGGTGGCGCGATTGCGGTCACGAGGTGTAAAGGCCATAGCGTAACGGTTGCAATAACCGGAACCGTGAATTTTTTTATTTTTCGCACAATTTGAAAAAAAACTTACCGATACGTACATTTTTTTTCCATGATCATATTTATTGAGTTTTAAAATAAATATTGATCAATTTTTATAAATTTTTAAGTTTGATCCATTATATTTCATATTTTTAAATAACTATAAACTGAGTTTTTTACATTTTATTTTAATAATTAATGACTTTATATTATAGAAAAAACCAATCACTAACTATTATATATAAAATAAACAATGACAAAAATAAGAGAATAAATAAAAGCCTAAATATATATATATATATATATATATCATTCAAGCCAAATAGATAATGACCACACATATTATTATTATTATTATTATTATTATTATCAAACAATATATAGACAGACACACACAAACAAAATGGTTGAGTGATAGCAACTGAATAGAATAACATAGGTCTTACAGCTTCAACAAATCAATAATATGTTCTTCATCTTCCCTCTTCTCTCTCTCTATCTCTTGTTCCTCCATCTTCCCTCTTCAGCTTCCCTCGTCTCTCTATCTCTCTTCCCCCATTTTCAACTTTTTTTTTTTTTTTTGTGTTTTTTTCAAAAGAAGCAATTCGGAACCATTACGTAACGGTACGTAACAGGCTATTCCGGCACCGTTACAACCGCTATAGCAGCCGCTACGGCCGATACACCTGTGAATCTCAATCACACTGCAAAAGCGGCCGTAACAGGTGGCGGTAACTACCACAACCGTTACGTAACGGTTGCGGCCGCTTTTTAAAACCTTGAGTGCAAAAGAACCAAATAAAGCAATAAAAACATGGCATGTTGAAGCATCATCCCTTTACTGCTATCTAAATTCTATAAACATCATGAAAGATCATCACAAGTCCCCTGCCAAGCGAAGTCAAACCAACCAAATTTAAGTAATAGCAGCAAACTAGAATAGATTAGGTGAAATAATAAACAAATGATCAATAATTGACTTGCTAATATTTAACAAGACACACGTCAGCTGAAGTGGTTTCTAATTTCTTCTCTAATTGCACAAAAATCAATAACAGACTTAAAGAGTTCAAAAACCAACAATAGGCTGTGCGTATGCATATGATCTATGGACTATTCTAAATTTGTTAAGTACCCATGTTGGACACTTGACACTAGGGTATAAAAATATGTTCCAATATGCATATGGAATGTGTCCAATATGTCTAGTTGGAGATGGACCCAACAAGTATGTATGAATAATCAAATTTACCATATAACTCTATAATCTATTATATATATATATCAAATACTATATTTTAGTTCGCAAACATCATTTACCCAAAAGAAATCAGAACATAAACACTAGTATCCTTGACACGAGAATCAAATGAATTAGAAAAATCCATATCCGAGTCCATGTAACACAATAACTTCTCTCCCTCACAGATTTCCCCAAATCTTACCCTAACTTCTCGCTCAGTCAAAGAGATTGAACAAATCTTCCAAATTACTGAGATTTGTTTTTTTCAAAATCTGTTTACAAACACGTTTCAAAACTCATCCTGGAAAAATCAGAGCAAACAGATTTTTAAGAGTTTTTTTTTTTTTTTCAAAATCTGTTTGGTTGGATTACTCCCAAAAATCTGTTTGCAGAGCATATTTCAAAAAAATTTTCCTCAAATTCAAACCAAACAAGGCCAAGGTCTTCAAAGAATAGCATAAAATGAATATAAGATTCAAGCTGAAAAGTACATTATTTAGCACCCAAAGCCATAAGTGACGTGGGATATCTTAATATGTGGATGGAAACAAAATGGACACATGTACTCTACCTGACAAAATCTGGACAATAACTGAATGTGAATATAGTGTAAGTAAAAATATTTTGTAGTCAGTGCATTTATTGAAGAATATACTTTAACCTTTTTTTAAATAAAAAAAAAAACCTAAATCAAAGGTTTCAGACAAAATTAGCAAGCTCTCTTGAACATTTTAATGTTAACAAAAATAGACTCTTTTGTAAGTTATTGAAGCAATTCAAAAGGTGAATATGAGAATCAAGCTACTAAATGTCCTGTGGGCATAACTGTCCATAAACAATACGAGAATGTTGTGGACTGCCATCTAAAATTATGCGCACGCACACACACAAACACAAAAGAGGAAAAGGCAACCAAAAAAAAAAAAAAGGCAGTATTTCTAAGCATTAAAAATTCATGACAGGAATGTTGTGAGCTGCTATCTAAAAGCATGACCAGAAATCCACTTGAACACAGATTGTCATGAACAGGGACACTAACCATCATTAGGTGCTCCATCCTGAGGATTTGAACTCCCATCTTTTACAACATTACTAGAAACAGAAGCTGCAGATGATTCACCATTTATTGCATTCTTGACAGATCCATCTTTGTCAGAGGCTTGTTTAGATTCACCCTCTTTCCTTGGCACAGTACCCAATGGATCAGCTTCTTCTTGAGCTTTGTACAGCAACACACATCCATACTTATAGTATGCATTAACACATTCAGGAGCAAGTTCCCCGTAATGACCAACCCTAATTAGGGAGAAACGAGTAAATTTTTGGTTACAATGAAACAAAATGATGGATATAATTATCATGAGACAAGGGGAGGGTCACAAAGAAAAGGCAAACAATCTCTAAAATTCTAAAGGAACTGCATCCAAAAATCGTGTTTCCAACAATTAAACAAATACAACAATACATAGTAAAGATTGCCAACATTCGATCATGAATTTTTCGTTATCTTTGTATAGTATATAGTTAATCTGTGCAGCTGACATAATTGGGTGAATTTATAAAACAATGAAAGCACAACAAACAACAAAGTAAGGCTGAGAAATCACAATTGTGCAGCCACATGCAAAAAATCTGGGATCATAATTTCTTTGCACTAGCTTTTTATGTTTTAATAAACGTCAACATAATACATTAACTGTAAATCCATACTACAAGAGTTAGAATAGTTAACAACCAAAATATTTAAAAAATAATAATTAAAATTTTAAAAATGAAAACAAAGAAATCATGTCTAATATTGCGAAAATTGTTAAATAACTATGCAATCAGACATGCATTGAAAGGATGATATGAACATAATTTTGTTTCCCCATTTTTTGATTGAATTCTTAGCAAAAGACAAGATTGCCATAAAATAAGAAGGAAACACTGCAACTATAATGCATGCTACACATATTGATTTGATAGCTCAAAAATCAGTATCTGTTTCAAATTTTTTTTTTTTTTTTTTTTTGGGGGGGGGGGGGGGGGGTGGGGGTAGTGGGTGTGTGTCTAAAATCAGCCTTTCCAACTATGGCAGTAGCAAACCTTATCAATTTTTACATCTAAGGTTTATACTTATCGTTGAGCTACTCATTCTACCCACATTTCATAGTTGTTTTTATAATTTTCTTCCCCCACCACTCTTAGATATCTGAATCTAAAACACATAAGCAAACTTAATGAGGCGTTAGGGTTCTAACTTCAACAACAACAACTAATTGACTAACAAGTCCAAAAAAAAAAGCTTCAATTTTCAAGCATTCAAAGAGAGAGACGGACAAAAAAAAAATGGGGAAATAAACCCTAACCTGATTTCTAGGGCACGGCTATAGCATTCAGCGGCTTCGGGGTAATCGCGGTCCTTGGCAGCCTTAGATCCTCTCTCCATCAACTCATCCGCGTACTCCAGCGATTTCTCGCGGTCCCCATCAGATGTAGGAGCACAAGTCTTATCGTTGTTGTTGCATGAAGAATGTGTGCCTCCCTGAGAGTTCGATTCAATGGTTGCTTCAACAGATGCTGGTGTTTGTTCAGCAATTTGCGGTGGAGTTTCCGACGTCGGAGCTTCGTCGGCCATTGATGATTCAAATTGGAATTTTGGGAATGAAAAATAAAAAACCCTAGTGAAAGAGTGAAATGGTTTTCTTCTCTTCTGCACTTCAAAATTCCCTCTGGCGGAAAAATAAAAAATAATACTCCCTCCGTCCCAAAATAATGGTCCCTTTTGGGGAATCTAACTTTTTTTGGTAGTACAATTATTGTATTTGAAAAAAGTTCGTTTTCCAAAATTATCCTTTTGATAGTACATTTTTTGAGAATATCAATGTCATAATTGTACTTTTTGTATTGTTTATTAATTTAAAAGAAGGGCAAAATAGGAAATTTGTATTATTTTTGTACTTGATTTTTGAAGAGGGACTAATATTTTGGGACAATAAAAAATGGAATAAGGGACTAATATTTTGGGACGGAGGGAGTAATAATAAGAGAGGTGTTTTAAACGGGCGCGTTTTTTCATTTTTGTTGGTATTTTAGGTGAAATTATTTATTATTTTTATAAAAAAAAATATTACTATAATAAATTTTAGGGAATTGACTAATGTCTTATATTTTAAGCTTGTAATCTATATAATTTCATATTTTTGCTTGAGAAAATTCTATTTCAGCATACTTAATTAATTTAAGACACACGCTTAATAAAATTTTAATTTAATGATAATTATATCCTAAATTAAAATGATCATAATAAACATCTATCAATATTCATAATATTATATAAATTTTTTTTATGTATACATCTTTTAAAAACAAAAAAAATCTCAATATATACCTTTTTCGTAGAAACTAAGTATCGATTTTTTTATCTCTTTTCGAAACTAATTAGTCAAAATAAATAACAAAAATCATTTTCTTATAACAATGATGTTAATTGGATGAACTTGTTACCAAGTATTTTGTCCACTTTAGGGTATTCATATTGTTCAAAGTTAATGTTTCTCTAATTATACCACTCTAATATACAAAGATGGCCCTGGATTTTCTAAATTATAGTTGTAAAAGAGAACTCAGAGTTTTAAACATACTGTGAAACAGAGAGTTTTTTAAGTTCCACAAACTAATAAATTTATTAAATAACATAAGAAATTGATCTTTAAAGATATATCTTTCCTAGACTGAGGAAGTTGATTGTTCTCTTATGGCTTGAATTTGTATTCTTACATAGTGTATAAAGGACTCATTGTTAGTTGCTCATTAAATGTACTACTGAAATTTCAAGTTTTTCTGGTTGCTGGACAAAGATTTTAGTAAGGAAAATTGGAGAAACAACTCTATTTTGAGAAAAGAGGTAATTGGAATTACAGAATCTGATGAAGCACATACTCTTGCTAAATTTGGAGGGTTTTCAATAGAGGTCTTTCATGGAGGAAAAATGTCTTCATTTGATTTCACGTCATACTTTGGTCTTCAAGGGTCTTCATGTAGGTGGTTGTGCAAATGTGGAAGTTGGGTAAATAAAAAATGTGTAGAAAGAAAGGTTAAGTGATATGTATAATAGTTATGAGTAAATGATATAATTGTAACTTTTAGTGTGTGGATTGAAAAAATTAATCAATAAAAAAATTAATAGGTGCGTGTATTGAGAAAAAATGTACACTGAGGTAATCAAGTATGTGTAAATATAATTTCCCTTTTTCTTGTGATCTATTTAGTCCTTTTAGATGTGTAATGATTCATTTGTCCGCCATGTTAGAGCGTTATATTTGAAAAAAGTATATTAAAAAGTTTTTTAATGTCACATCATACCCGTTACGTTAGAGTGTCACATTTGGAAAAAGTACACTAAAGAGTTTTTAATTTTTTTAGAGTGTCACATCATACCTGCCACATTGGAGTGTCACATGTCACGTTTGGGAAAAGTATATTAAAGAGTTTTTAATTTTTTTTAGAGTGTCACATTGTGACAACCCTTACCTCTGATTAGTGTTAATCCATGATTAAGCATGATAAGTAACTGATTAGAATGAAATCCTGATCTGTTTATATAAATATGTTGCATTAGTTGCATTTCTATCTGTTTGCCATTAAATGATCTATTCATGTTTTAATTTCGAACCGCAAATTGAAGGCTTTATCGGCAGCCGAATCAGAAATTGATTAGTGTTATATGCTAGTTAGAATTTATGTGATTTTATGGTAGGTTCAATTAAAATTTGACTTGGGAGGATTAAATTAAATTAAATAATGTTAGAATACATTGGTTTGGGATATTTGCACTTTTGCCACTAAGTGGTTTGATTCTAGACCACCTATCCTCCACTTTACATCATTTTAATACATCATTTGCTCATCTTCTTAAGACCAAACCGAGTGAGAAAGGGAGAGTGAGAGAAATTGAGTTTTTCAAGAAGGATTTTGCTTGAACTTAGAAGAATTGAAGGAAATTTGCATATTTGAGCTTCCACACTTAGAATTCAAGGCCTAAGGTAGGGAAAATCATCTTCTTAATTGTGTATTTAAGTTATTCCTTGCATGGTTCATGGTAAATTAGTGATTATGAGTCATGAATTAATTTAAAGAGTTGAATTGAGAATAGATTCATGCATGCATGTACATACTCTAGCATTTTGAGGTTGTTTTCATAAGAATTTCCACATGCATGTCCACATTTTTGTTGTAGTCTATGAATTCACCATAGTTTGAGCTCAATCTTGCATTTGATTATGTTTTGGAGCATTGGAATTCATTAGAACACTTGCATGTAATGTTCTTGCATTGTTCTTCAAGTTTCTTTGAATTGGTGTTCAATTGGTTTACCTTTGGGCTTGATCTTACAAAATTGATCTTCAAAACATGTTATATTGTTGGTTTTCAAGTGTTTTCTAGAAAATGGGCCCAAAAAGTTGAGTTTTGATGCGTTGAATGCTTGGTTTGAGCTTGGGAGGCAAATCTGGAAATTCCAGATTTTGGCTTCCACGTTCGAGCGACCATCTGTTGTTCGGAGCTTTGCTCGAGCGGAGGAATTCTGGCTCGAGCGTAGATTGCAAGCTCTCAGGTTTTTGGTGCACGCAGACGCACACTCGAGCGAGGAGACCAACGCTCGAGCGAAGAGCTGTGTCTCACGCTCGAGCGAGCATCGAGCGAGCGTCAAGCGGAGATTTTCAACATCTAGCACTTTTTGCATTTTTACAGACCGCTCGAGCGAGGAAGTCCACGTTCGAGCGACCCCTCTGTTTTGGCACGCTCGCTCGAGCGTAGAAAGTCACGCTCGAGCGAGACCCCTGTTTCAGCAAAAAATTGAAAAGTGTTTTAAAGTGCATTTTCACATCCTCATTCCATCCTAGGCATTTCTAGGCCAAGTTTAAGGCATCTTAATGAGGATAATGTTATAGACCACACTAAGTATAGTTAGGGGCTAAGTTATTAATCCCGAGTGTGTGTTCGTTCTGTTACTCTGTAGGGTTGGCATCCGAGGACGCTCGTTAGCTTGTCTATAGCCCAGTGCTCTGTGAGTAACAATGTTGTAAAGATATGTTCAATTATGATTATTTTCTGAATGATCAACTATTCTGCTTACTGAAACGTTATTGTTTAATGAATGAATGTTTGTCCTATTTGTAAACTGTATTCGCGGCATCCATAGCAATTTACTGTTACTGTACTGTTACTGCTACTGTCACAGAGATCTCTGTCGGTTCCTATGTTTGGAACTACTACTGTTTACTGTTATAATGGCCATCAACTGACTGTTCGGTCTGTTAAGACCTACTGTACTACTTTGCTATTGGATGTACCACACATGACTATTACGTTTTCTAAATGACTGCTATGGTATGAAATATGAGCCACTGGTTGAATAACTGATTTACTGATACAATGGACCGTTTTGATTACTGAAAAGACATTCATTCTTAACCCCTTTACGCATATGTTATTCACTGGGTTTTAGCTCACTATTCATATTTAAATGTAGGTGTCTAGGCACCGGACTGAAGCTAGGAGCGTCAGGTTAAGCTCCCGTTTTGTCAAAGCCAACCATTGTGCCTCACCTCGAGGTTCCGAATGCGTTAAAGCCAAGGTTGTTTTGGGGTGTTTTAGATTCCCCTTTTTTGCCTCTGTTCTGTAATTAATGGTTAAGACTTAACCGTACAGTTATAGTTATGGATTTGGTCTCTGACATGGATGTTTGTGTATATGTCGCATGTACATATGTTTTGGTTACCAATGTGGCATGTTTATAAAAAAGTCTTTTTGCATCCAGATTGTCACAGCTCATTGGACATCTTTTATTTACTGTTTTGGCTTCCACCAGCTCCTTTACTTTGTATTACTATCAAGCAGGCCTTCGGTAATCACGGATTACTGGCCGGTTGCGATGCTATACCCATAGGGGCGGGTTTGGGTCGTGACACACATCATACTCACTATGTTGTCACGTTTAAGAAAAGTATATTAAGGAGTTTTTATTTTTTCTAAAGTGTCATATCATACCCATCACGTTGTCACATTAGAAAAAAGTACACTAAGGCCTCGTTTGGGAACCATCATTTTTAGCCAAAAAGCCAAAAAGTTACTAAATTAGCCAAAAAGCCAACAACACATACTAAAAAGTCAAAGATTCTCTTTTCTCTCTACTTTTTGCACATCTTTTCGTAAAAAGCCAAAAAGTCATCCCAAACATACTAGCTTTTTTTAGCTCATATTTTAGCCAAATAGCCAAAAAGTTACTAAATTAGCCTGTTCCCAAACGAGGCCTAAAGTGTTTTTATTTTTTTTGGAGTAAAAGTTTTAGAGTGTCACATCATACCTGTCACGTTGTCACATTTAGGAAAAGTACACTAAGAAATTTTTAATTTTTTTAGAGTGTCACATTAATACTTACCACATTAGAGTATCATATCATACCACATTAATAAAAGAGTATAATTATCCACCAAAACACTACCAAAAACAAAATAGGATCACGCGAAAAGAAACTCTTCATTAATAAGACTTAACAGATTAATAAAAAAAATACAGGACTAATTAGAGTACTTATTTGTGAGATGAGATTTATTAATAAATATTAAACCCCCCAAAAAAAAAATGCTTGGGGACACTTTTTCAACTATAATTAATAAACTTTTATTATATTGAATGAGTTTTAAGTAACAAATTTTTTTTTTTTTTTATGCTTGCAAATGTACAGTTCAATTAAAATGCAGTTGTCTATAAATTTCAAAGTCATTTAAATATATATAATAATAAATATATCTAATTTAATGAGCGTGTTAAAATTAAAATTTTAAATTTGATATTGATACACCTATTACAAAATTAAATAAACCTAACTAGTGCATTAGAAACACTTGTTAGCATTAATTATAAATTATATAAATAAAATATTAAATATGTTTAATAAATTTAAAATGTATTCTGATTGATTGGATTTGGGATAGGGGAGTTGATACCACTTTTATTCCTAAACTTTTACTGAATCAAAAAAAAAATAAATAATATAATAATAATAAAAATAAAAATCATATACCTTGAAAGAAAATATCTAAAATCTATAAAATATTAATTTTAAATTTATCTCCAATTATATGAATTATATATCAACTCTTAATTTATTCATGAATCAAACAAATAACACTTATAATGGCAATTTAAGTAAATCTAACGTTATTTTTATACCAGTACAAGTAGGATGGATCAAAATCGTCGTTCTTAAATTTTTGGGTAAATTATAAATATATTTTTTGATATTTGTTTAAAATATAAATTGTCCCTTATGGTTTAAAAAATTACAAATACCTGCATGTCAAAAAATTTTTATTTAACAAAATTAATTAAAAAAGTAAAATTTATAACTGTTCACCTATACAATAACAAAATTATATGAATTATTAATTAAAATAAATTCTAACATTATTAAAACTATTAATTAACTTGATAATTTATTAATAAAAGGACATATTTGTTATGAAATTAAAAATCTTATGGGACATAATGTAATTTTTAGAATTATAAGAAATAATTTATAATTTAAGTAAATCTCAGAAGGCGTGCTTGTAATTAACCTAACTTTTTTTTTTTTATAGTGGAGCCAAAAAAAAAAAAAAAAAACTTTTTTGTTAGTCTTGTTTCTCTTTTGCGTGAGCTAGAAAGAAAAAGTATGGGAGATAATAAAATCTCACGGCTTTGAGATCTAAACGAAGAGGAAGAAGATGATGGGATGAGACCCAAAAAGGCTAGGATGGTGTGTAAGGAGATTAGAATTTTAATTTTCGGTGGTATTATATGTCTTAATTAGTATACTAATTAATGTATCAATATATATTATGATATTATTATTGACCCCAATCATTATATAAATTACAAATATCCAAAATCTCTAAAATTATGTCACGTCATCTGTTAGTACACTAATTGGTACACCAATTGATACATATAGCTGTAATTTTTGTAAATACTTGAGTTAACTCATCTGTCAAGATTTCCAATATCAATTGCATGGCCGACAACTGCTAATGGCTATGTTTGGCATGAGATTTTTTTTGGCTATTTTAGTCACAAAAAACCAAGGATTGTTTTAAGAAGATTGTTAAAAATTGGCATTTTGACTTTTTTTAAAAAATATGTAAAAATGTGAGAGATGATGTGACTCAAAATAGATTAAAATGCTGAAACATGGCTTTTAATCATCTTCTCAAAATAGTCTAAAATAAGTTAAAAAGCTAGTAAGATAAAATATCACATCCAAAATTTTATTTTTTCTCTCACAAAATTCAAAAAAATTAAAAAATCCAATTCAAAAGAAACTTTTTAACTTCAGACTAAAATATTCAAAAAGTTAAAAAGTTAACCTACATCCAAACGAAGACAATATACTGCAATTACTATAGCATATCAAAGATTCGTTGAAGTTTTGAAATCAATAAAAAAAATACATTGGCAAGTTTAGTTCAAATATAGCCTAGTTGATGAAGTTTAACTCAAATTAGAAACTTATAACAACGGATACAAGTAACAAATATCACATTATGAAAATGCTTCCAACATCGTCCATTCGGAGATGTCATCGAAATTAAATGCTCTCTTTCTTGTGGGTGGTAAGTCTTGGATTATGCATAACAGCTAATAACGCAATGAATGTTCATACTGTTTTTTTTTTATGTAATACAATTATGTAGACGTTTTCACTATTTCAGGCTAAGCTAATTTCTTAGTGTAACCCAAAAGATACAAATTAAGCCTTTCGTGTTGTTAAAATTTGCAAATAAAAGAATATGCATTTATCATCATAGTTGGAAAATATGGAAGTAGATAGTAGTAGCCTAGTAATTAAGTGCATTTGCTATTAATTGCGGAAGTCCCATTTAAAACTAAAGCAAACGCTCCGTATGATCTGATTTCAAAAAGTTTATTACAATTAGTGAATGATTAACATTATATATTTATGATGATTGTTATTTATACATACAAATAGCTATATACACACAAACATATTTATGTACCTGTTGATTCCACAAATATATGATCACCACCATATGATTACAAAACCTCAAGTACCCATCAATGGTGGGGCTCCCATGCATATAACTTTTATGAATTATACAAAGACCACCGGATGCTCAGTTTTGGGAATTACAGCAAGTACCTATTTCGGTTTTAATGTTCAGTAATTTTTTTTTTTTCCTAACAAAAAATAGAGGCATTGTTTGTTTCAAGAACTTGTTTTTATCTCTCAATTTCACGTACCTCCCACCAATTGCATGATTTGAAAAAACAATAGTATAAAATACACAATATGTCATCATTGTATTCAGATTTACAAGATTCAAATGGTGAATCAGAATGACAAAAAATAAATTGGTCATAGACACCCAACAATCTTTTCATTCATATAAGAAAATATTTTCATAACCAATTAAGTGATGGGCTTTTTTTTGGGTGAATAATTAAGTAATGGGTACAACTAAAATGTAACATTTAAAAAGGCTGGCATTTTCCCCCATTAGAAACAAAGGTTCAGCAAGATTTAAATTTGTGTATTCTTTCCACTTGCTCATACTTATTTATGAAGAAATGCATTAATTCTGAATGGATGTACAAATAATGCATGATTGTGAATCAAAATATTCAAAAAACAACAAAAACAACAAAATATACAAAAGGAAAAATTGCATTTGAGTTAAACAGTGTAAAAATAATCTCATTTTTATAGTAGTGTCAGTTTCTTGTGCAATGGTGCAAGTCTTTTTTTTATATTTGGTGCAAATATTTCTTGTCTGTCAAACTTGTACCCCAAAAAATATTTACATATAATGAAATTATTTTAAGACTATTCCACTTTTTCTATAATTTCCCCAATATTAATTATAGTTTGCGTACTTTTCATATTTTGTCCACACAGCCCACTAGCAAAACCTTCAGCTTGCTGTAACCATCACCACACCATGTGACAAAACCATGTATTAGACCTTACAAGGAATTACGTGTGACACCAGATGGGTTTCTGTCGTTGTCTTTCTTTTTGTTTTTCTCACCTTTGTGGTTGTCTGTTTACATATACATAGGCTATAGCTATTGTATGGGAGAAAAATAAACTTGTCCGTATAATCCTGTTGATCAAGTTTTAACACAGAGAATTTAACGTGGTTCGGCAAATTGCCTACGTCCATGAGCTGCAGATTTATTATATTGAACAAATGATAAGAATTACAATCAACTCTCCATTATTTACTCTCTTTTCTCTATAGGCTTGTCGTCTCCCTTTTTTTCCTCTCCCTGGCTTCCTATATATAGAGATTACAAGTACAAGAGAGAATCCTAGAAGTGAGCTGGCTGCCAGCTCAATCCTACTTTTGGTCACTTTTTACGCATGGCCTCATGGCCTCACATGACCATATGGCCTCATGGCCAGCTCTTATGGCATCATGGCTTACAGACCTTTACAGGTTGGCTAGAATCTATAGTCACTTTACAACCAATCTCTATAACCGAACTACCAATCTGACCGAAGTACATGTTAGTTAGGCACTTATTTCTCTCTTATCTCGGTTTCCTATGCTAAGACCGAGCTAACCATAAGAGAGTTGAGCCGAACTGTCTTCAGAGCTATGTCCTCTCAAGGACTTGGTACAACTCAGTTTTCATGTGCCTCGACCGAACTCACCGCCGAAGACCGAACTTCCTTCAACGTATTACTCAACCGAGGTAGAAATAAAGCTTTGACCGGACTAATCGACACGGTCGTATGTCCGGTCTAAATCCAAGGTTACTTTTCCAGACCGGAGTAACTTTTACACCCATCTACTCCGGCCCTTCGCACCGCGGCCCATAACGGCCCAAAACCCAACTTCGGCCCAATTTGCATAATTTACCCTCTCAGCTATGTTGTTTGTAATTTTGACAATATTGAGTTGAAATAGATGGGGAAAAAAAATTAATGTAACAAGTATATTTCATATACGAAGTTTTTTGATTAATTTTGAACTCTTAATCAAATATATTTTAGATTAGTATTGTCAATTTCAAATATAATTTGAATAATTGATTTGATGAATTAACCTTATCAAACAGATCAAATCTTTCTCAGAAATGTGGAAAAAGTAGATGATGGTATTTGCTGGTTTAGCAAAAGATAATGAAGGTGGTGATGGTGCCATTTCATCGACCAGAACTAACCGAACAATTATAAACCACAGCAAAACCAAGCGCTTCCATATAGAGAGTATTTCTTATCATGGCCATACCACATCATTGATGGTGATGTAGAATCACATTCCATATATAATATGACATGTATATAAATACATTCACTTATGATTTTTGACGTTTGACAAAAGATTTCTCTCTCAAAACACTTCCAACACCCTACATTCCAAGACTCACGACCACACCATCACCCTTCGGGTAAATTACAAATACACTTCTTAAATTTTACTTAAAATACAAATTATTTCATGTGATTTAAAAAATTACAAATATCTCTTATCAGAATTTTCATTTAATTATTAATTAAAAAAAAAAAATTTTTAACTATTCACCTATACAATAATAAATTATCTGAATTATTAATTAAAATAAAATTTTAACATTATTAAAAATTATTAATTAACTTGATAATTTATTAATAAATGAACTATTTGTTATCAAATTAAAAATTTTAGGGAATATAATGTAATTTTTAAAATTATAAAGAATAACTTATAATTTAAGTAAATCTCAGAGAGTGTTTATAATTCACCCCCCATTTTAATAGAAAACTTTCATAAATTTTTTATCAGGTCTGACCTATCAATATAAACACAAGTTCCGGACAATTGTTTTTTTTAGGGTTGTTCACAAATTCTTCCAACCGGCTGACCCGAACCAACCCGACACATAACGGTCCAGTTATCTGGGTTACTTGGTCGGAAATGAGTGTGCAACCCAGAAAAAATAAAAATAAATAAAGTCATTGGATTCAAAGCATAGCACCCGATTAAAGCCCGACCGATTGAAATAGTTAAAGCTACTTTTTGGCAAGTGGTTGAATTTAGGACTAAAAAGTAAACAATTACATTAACAACCAATAAACAATAATACTCATGTTTAAATTATAATTATTTTACTTTTTTTTTTTTTTCTTACAAAAAGTTAAAAAAAAAAAAAAAAAATTATTTTCAAACGGAACTAGTTAGCCAGGCTAAAGCCCATTTTGGCCCCCAAAAAAAAAAAAGTCACTCTCTTTTTTTGAATTTTTTCTCTTAGTAATTTTTTTTTTCAAAATGATATCAATTTTTTTTTTTTTTTTCAGTCCATCTTATCGAGACGAATCTAAAAAAGTACATATATTTTTTTAAAAATTCCAAAAAACAAATCACTAAAGAAGAAAATAAGCAACAAAATTTTTTTGGTTTATTTTGACTTCTTTTTTGTCTTTTCTGATTTTTTTTTAAATATAATTTTCTGGTTCGTCTTATCGAGCTGAATCTAGAAATTTAAATTTTTTTAAAAAAATCATTAAAGACGACTAAAATAAAAAAACTTATCAAAACACTCTTAAATTAGTAAAAAATCAAAAAAACAAATTTAAAAAGTTATTTCAAAACCAACCCAAAATCTAATTTTATATGTATAGGGTCATATCACTTCTTCTAGAGATGTATATTTTATACGTTGTAATAAATGCTTTGGCAGAGTTATTGATGAGTAAGGCTATAAATGAACTGAATTGTTTACAAACATGCTCAGTTCGATTCGTTAAGGACTTAGCTCGACTCGTTTAATAAACAAACTAAACTCAAACTCAAAATAAACTCGACTTGTTTTATTTTTATTTAAATTATATAATAAATATAATATATATATATTAAATAATATTAAAAAAAATCTTATCAATCCAAGTCAAATTCAAACCTCATTACTCATTAAGCTAAGCTCATATTCAACTTGAGTCGAATTGTTTACAGCCCAATTGATGAGAAACGCTTTATCGCAGTGCTTCTCTTTTATCATATCACATCATTCAAAGAGCCTCTTCACATCTTCCAAAGATTCTCGTGGGTTACTTATTTCTCTCTTTAACTCTTCTCTTTTCACTTTACTAGTTGCCCCACGCACTTTGCGCGTGGGGTCGCATCACTGTTACATCATACACTAAAATAAAAAATAAATACAAAAGTGGTTATTTAAAACATTAGATAGAGCAAAGATGATAACAAAACATCAACAATTAAAACTATTTAAATTGATTGAAATGGTAAAAAGGTGGCCAAGCATAAATTTTCAAAAGAATTCATGTGTATCCAAAAAAAAAAAAATTAAAGAACTATTCAATATAAAATACTATCAAACGCATAACTACCACATAAATGATACTAGAATGTAAATTTCTGCATTTGTAAATAACTTACCAAGAATAATTCCATGTGCACCTTTATAGTAAGGGGTTATTTGGGATGTCCTAAATAAGTGTACTTTTTGGACTAAAAAGTTGAGGAAAAAAATATGGATGTTTAGGTTAACTTTTTGACTTTTTATAAAAAAATGTGTATGAAAAAATTGTATAAATAAGTGTGTAGGAGAAGATAGGTAGGAGGCCGAACGGATGGAGAGAGGAGTCAGCTGGGTGAGTGATGAGGAAATATTGTCTCATTCTCGGTGATTGATTGGATGGTGTTGTTTGGTCCGTGGGGGCCTACCACGGGTCCCTTTTTTCTAATCGGAACCGTTCAATGTGTAGAACTCGTCGAGTACTATATGCTTGTGAAAAATCACGTTGATTGGATATCGATAGTTATCTGATCGTATTATTTTTTTTATTAACTGTTAACTGTAACAAAACTGATTTGATCATGTAGTTAGAGATATTCGATAGACGTGATTTTTTACAAGCATATAGTACTAGACGAGTTCTACATATTGAACGATTCAGATTATCAAAACGGGGACCCATGGTGGGCTCCTACGGGCCCAACTTTACTATTAAGATTTAGCGAATATTCTACTATAAATTTTTTTTTTCTCTGTCACTGATACCTCTCATCACGTCAGTCATCATTTCGGCCAACTTTTGATTTGTATTAATATTTGTTTATTAATATTTTAATATTTTTTTGGTAAATAGTAATAACTTTTTAACTTTTTGTATAATTTTTTGACTTTTTGACTTTTTCGGAGGTTGCCAAACTTGGCCTAAGAGCTTATCAATGTTCCAAACCTCTCCTGTCCAGCTGCAAACCAAAAAATTTAATAGCCTCGTATTTGAATATTGAATAATATGTTTGAATAAAATAAGTTTGGTAAAGCTTGTCCACAAAAACACTTTTCTAAATTGTTGTTTTTGTTTGTGTTTATGTTTTGAAGGATAGATACAGGTCAATATATAATTTAAGGGCTCTCCTTCCACAACTTCGAAACCACTCGAACTTGTTATTTTTTTATCTCAATTTTTCATAAAGGCAGCCGTAGGGTTTTTGGTATTAGAAAGTAGCTATTTTAGCAACTGTATTAGCCGTTTCACATGTAAAAAACTGCTCAAAAAATCGTTTATGGAACATTAGATTACCTAATCGCATTTTTTATTATATTGCTCAAGGAAAATTTGTAAAATTCAAAAATTCATTGAAGTATTATGTAAGAAAGCTGAAAAACCACCATTTATAGGCTTATTTCGTTTCAAGCCCAAAATAACAAAGACATCCAAGAAAAAGCTAAAAAATTTTACATGTATGAGGGGGAAATACTATTGGGATCCAAGAAATTTTCCACATTGAATAAACAAAATAATTCCAAATAACAGGTCATCTATGTTAATTACCTGTATCCCAAATCGTAAGTTTCAGTCTTTTTCCACCAACTGTTTGCAGCTTGATCTTGAAATCCACACGTGGAAATGGTCACAGCAAGGACTTTAAGCTCAATATTTAATGAATTCAAATAAAAAATGAGTAAAGCCCATCAAAAGAAAAATAAAGTGCACATTGATTTTTCGGTTTCTATCATTTCCATTCTTCACATGAAAACTATATTAGCTAAACAAGCAAAAAGAAACTACATTTCTAAGCCAAATTGTTGTTTGGAAGTTCAAAAACCACAAGTGGATAAAAAATTGTGAGGCATAGAGGATGTTCACTGCTAAGACTACTGATCCAATAAAAGGTAACATCTAGAGAATGCCAAGTATATCAAGGATATATTGCATATTCTATATCAGTAAAGTGCTCATTAAGATAGCAAAGCCTTCCTACACAATTAGAAAGCATATTGCTATTGATAAAGCCCCGTGAAATCTACTGTCCTATTTAATTCTGCAAATTAGCGAAATGCAACTCTGAGAGTACATGAGCTTTGCATTGCTAATGCTGAACATCTGGATCATCCAAACCGAATCACCAAAATGGAATTTACAAATTGTAATAACATACTAAGTCGTATGAAGTCTCTGCATAATACATGCCCCAACAATCATGTCAAGCGATAGAAATACGACATACATTATTCTTTCCTTTCCATTCTTTTTGGTTCTTTTCTTTTCTTTTTAGGGGTTTGCTCTTAACAACAATTTTCCAGCAATGATCCTCAGCACTGTAGACACCCCATTTTTGACCGTCCTCAAGACTTGGACGTCACCATTTGAAACACACGGTGATTATCCGTGTTTGTGTTCGTCTCGAGTTCCGGAGGCCTTGGCAGCGCGCCTCGTCTCAGGACCTCCTGACTCGACTGCTTCGTGTTTGTTTTTGGCACCAAACACCTATGTGTGTTGCTTGAAGGGCAGGGAATGGCTTGTTAGCCATCCCCACACCCACCGGCCCTCCCATATCATCACCGGCTGCAAAATTGTGCCACCGCAGTTTTTCTTAAAACCTTTGGCCGGTCGGCACTATGTTTAGCCGACCGGCACTTTATTGTGCCGATGACCTATTTGGTTGGCCGGCGACCTTTCTGTATCCATTGGAGCATAGTGCATGCCAGCTGTGCCAGCTGGAATGCACCCACACCACTCCCCATGCACGGGGATGACCCCTTTGCACCTTTTAACCCCCAAACCTTCTAGAAGGTTGACCCCTTTGGCCAAGCTTCTTGGAGAAGCTTGGCCAGCTGTCTTAGCTTCCCCAAGAAGCCAAGACCCCTTTGCACCCCTTGCCCCTTTTAATTAGCTTCTTGGAGAAGCCTTGAGCCTTGTTTTTTGCCTATATAAGCACCATCTCTCTCCCTTGATGAGGGGTTAGCCATTTTCAACAAAAAATCAGAGCTTCTATATCTATATATCTGCCATATACTCCCTCTCTCTACATTTTCCCTCCCTCTCTTCTTGTGTGTGTGTTTTTAGGCCTAAAAGTGTGGTTTTACCTTACTTTTGCACCAATACACACACCATCACACCTTAGCTCGAGATTGGGAGACTTGGAGGGTTGTTTGTTGAACTTTTGGACTAGTTTTGATCAATAGAAGAGGGCTGGATCATCTGTTCTTGAGGTGTTCTTCAAGGGTGAGCACTTCACTTTAGTTTTCCCGTTTTTGCAACTAGTTTTTACCTGTTTTGCTTGCTGTTTTTACCTTTGTGTATAACATAAAAAAGTCTTATATTTTCTTTCTTTTGAACTTTCATTAAGGTCACTTTATGGTTTGAGTGCAAACTCACCCTCTTAGGCCTTATTTTGGCCTCTTTGGTGCCTTTATTTTGAGCCTTGTTTGCTTTGTTTATTTTGGTCTTCTCACCACTGAAAACCAGTGGGTTTTTAGTGGTGAGGAAGGTGGTTTGAAGTCTTGTATAGGGGAGGGACACCCCTCTCCCCTTTGTACCTCTTTTACTTTTGTTTTTGGCTTAAAAGGCAACATGCATGCTTGCTTGTTTTTGGCGCCATTTCAGAACTTTTTTGGGTGTTTTGGATCATATTTTATCTCTGTATAATGGTGTTTTGTTGGTCTCTTGCATGCTTAACATACTTGCTTTGCATTCCTCTATTTGGCATAGAAATGTATCTTGTGTTTAGGCCATGATTCTTGCATATATTAGCATAACTCCATGAAGATGTTAGCATCATTTTGCCGTGTTTAAGGGCTGTGAGCCACTGATTTTGTCATGTTGGGCATGCTTGATGTGATTGCTTTGCATTTTGGGCTTGTAAGCCTTGAGTATTTTGGCCTCTAGCATGCTCACCTTAGACCATCCTCATGATTTGGCATCATTTAGGATCATATTTCAGTCCATAAATCATGTTTGTATGTTTGTATATGTGACCTCTTTTATGCTTTGAGGATGTGTCCTTTTATGCCTTGAGATAGGCCTTGTGCATGTTTGTGTGTTTAGGGTATTTTGGGGCTACCATGTGTAGACACCCCATTTTTGACCGACCTTAAGACTCAGATGTCACCGATTGAGCGCTCGGTGATGTTGCATATTGTGCTCGTTCAGAAGTCTCAGAGTCGCGGCCGTGAGCCCTGCCTCCGGACTTCCGAACTCTCTTCTGTGCCTTGCCTCGGTTTGCGAACCGGACTCGGTTTTCTCTGTTTTCTTTCCTGAGGGGAGGGAGAGATCCCGTAGACCATCTCTCAGTGGCCGTGGGCTACATTTTGTGGCCGTAGGCCATTTTGCCCATTTCGGAGCCCGGTTCCCGGTTTTCGGAGCCGTCAGGCCGTGCGCCCCGGTTCGGGACCACCCAACCATCTCCGATTCCTCCGGTTTTTGGCATGCATCTCATTTACTCCCTTTTGAGGGACACTGGGGTCTTAGATACCCACTTCGTGGCCGAGTGCCACTTTCGGTGCCTAACGGCCTATTTTCGGGATCCCAAACTGCGTGTTTTGGCCCCCGAGCATTCGTTTTGCATCGGTTTTTGTTCATTTTTGGCAGGTACCTCTGTTTTATCACCAGGAAGATCACTGGAGGGTGGGAGGCCAGCAATTGTCTCAGCAACTAGTTATGCTCTTCCGGCGCCCTCCGACGCTCGTTTTTCTCACTTCCGGGCTAGTGTTGAACACCCTAAGGCCATTTTCTTCGAGCCAAAACCACATATTTGTGTTGTACACACATGGGAGGATCCTAAAAACACATGGCCGGCCAATAACTCCAATTGACCCTTTTGAACCCCTCTTTAAAATGGCCTATTATCTTTCTTGTTTTAGAGTTGTCAGTTTTGAACCACAGAGTCTTGTTCAGCACACATGGGAGGCCACCAACATGTGGTGGCCGGCCAGAAATTCAGTGTTTCATTTTTGCCCCTTGGCCGGCCGGCCATAGGGGGTGGCCGGCCGGCCACCTGCAACAAAATTGGCTGGCCGGCCATGCTCCTTGGGGGGTGTGCATGGCAGCTGTATAGCTTTATCCCCCAAAATATCTGATTTCGGGGGATATTTTGTAAGCAAGGGAACTTAATCCCTTAAGGCTTACACTCTTTCACACTTTTGACCTAACCATCCTTGCATGCATACATCTCTCTCTCTCTCCCTCAAGAGTTAGAACACTTGCCTCAAGCTTACATACACATATCCATCTCTATCTCTCTCATTTCTCTCAAGTTTGGTTCCATTTCTTCATTACTACCAAGCATCACCACCACTACTCTATTTCCAGCAGCAAGGGGGGCTTTCCAGCAGCTAGAAGGCATCCATTCTTCAAGCAAAAGGCAGCCAAGAACTTGTCTACAAGGGTAAGTCTCAATCTCCCTCTTTTGTAGCACTTTCTTGCCTCATTTCTTAAGCCTATTTGCTTACTGTTTTAGGCTCCGACCTTAACTGAAACTAGGTCTATTTTGAGCTATTCTTCATGTTTGTTTAAGGGCTCAACCATGTTTGAGCCCTCCATCTTGTACTTGCTTCAATAACATCTTGTATGCCATTATTTTGCATGAAATTTCTAGCCTATGAGTGATCTGTTTTCGAGCATAATGTAAACTGTAAGAGGGACTATTTTGAGCCCCTCTTCAACATTGAAGAAGGGCTCAACCCTGTTTGGGCCCCCCATCTTGCACTTGCTTCACAATTCCTCTGATTTACCGTAAATTTGCATGGTTTGTTTGGCCTATATGTAAATTGTTTTGGAGCATGTCATGAACTGTGAGTAAGCTTATTTTGTGTCCCTCTACAACATTGTAGAAGAGATCAACCTTGTTAGGGGTCTCCATGTTATATTTGTCATTACACCCCTCTTTGACCCCTATTTTTGCATGCTTTTTTTAAGCTTATCTAGCTTCTGTTTTCGGCCATCATCAGAAATGGAAAGAGTCATATTTTGATCTTCTTGATATATTTCATTAAGGGTCTTTGCTGGTTTGATGAATTTTTGGGGTACCTCATGTTATAGCTTTGTGTATCCTAGTTCTTGCATGACATTTTTAGCATGTTTGCATACTGAGTTGGGGGATGTCATCTATTGTAAATGTTCATTTTTAGTCCTCATCAGTGTTGTAGAAGGGTACTTTTCCATTTGGGCATCGCATGTATCACTTGCTTCAATACCCCTCTTGCGGGGCCATTTTTGCCTTCTTGCTTAATCCTATGTGTGTTTGCTGTTTAACCCTTTTTTATGACTAAAAAATGCTTGTCTTGGGGCTTTCTTGCTACTGCATTTTCATTCCATGTCTATATTGTGCATGTTTGGTATAGCTATAGGCCATTTCGGGTGCCTAAATTCATGTTTCGGGGCCATTTCATGCATCGGGTGTACTTTCACCTCATTTCGGGGCTGTTTTCCCCCACATTTCAGTGCCAAAATTCATTTGCATGTTTGCATATCATTTCCATGTCATTTCATGCCTTACGGCCATCGCCTCGGTTTGCGCGCCCGTGTGCACGCATTTCGAGGCGCTTCATTTTCATCCGTCGGCCTTCCGTGTGAGTATGGTTGAGGCCCTCTCATGTTGGTGTAAGCCCATATTGCATCGCATATCTCATTTTAGTCTTGTTGCATTCCGTATGCCATTTTCTCGGTTTGCGTGCCCGTGGGCACGCATTTCGAGACATCTCATTTTAGTCTCATTGCATATCATTTCCATGTCATTTCATGCCTTACGGCCATCGCCTCGGTTTGCGCGCCCGTGTGCACGCATTTCGAGGCGCTTCATTTTCATCCGTCGGCCTCTTATGTGAGTGTGGCTGAGGTCCACTCGTGTTAGTGTAAGTCCAATTGGCATTGCGTATGCCATTTCATGCCTTAGGATCATCGCCTCGGTTTGCGTGCCCGTGTGCACGCATTTTGAGGCATCTCATTTTCATAGCATTGTGCATGCTAGGATTGTATTTTAGTTGCATATCATGCATATTGCATTGTGTTCGGGATAGGAGTTAGCCCAGACACGGGAAACGAGACGCGTTTCGTACTCCGAGTGACGGATCGGGTCTCAATTCCCAAGTCACCGACACTCCGGATTACCCATGATGGAGTTAGGTTTTGTTGTAGCATTCATCTGCATTCATCCTATATTGAGTTGTGCAATCCGACTCCTCGGCCATCATGCATCGAGATGCGTGATTGGTGGTACGAGGATCGAGGCATGCATATATCTGTGAAATACATTGCTATGCCCCTTCCCTGCTCTCTGTTACAGTAAAATGAAGAATCAGCAACTTTTCGGAGTCTGGCACGCATTGCGAGAAACATTGCAAACAGAGGCTAAATTGGGCATACCAATGGATTTCTGCGCAAAACATGCATCACTTCATTATCCGGAGCGGAGTCGAGGCAGCCCCTGGCTTGCATGCCAGTTTACCGCTTTCTTAGTTAATTTGTTAATTAATTAGGGATCTGTATATTTATTCGGACCCTCTGCGCGAGGGCATAATTGTAATAAGTGTGGGTGAGTGTGATGTATATCTTCCAACCCCCACTTCTTTCTCCCTTTTATTTACCCGCTTATGATGGTTAGATATAGGACATATTTCGATTAGCATACAGTATGACAGCATGTTTGCATCATTCATCTGTTTTGCACGCACCAGGCTCGGCACATCATACAAACTGCATTTGTATTTCAATTCCAAATTGAATACGTGTTAGTTGTAGCATTCCATATGCCATGTTTAGAATAGCCGAGCCTGCTATAGTTTGCATCTTTGCATGTGTTGCATTAGGCAATTCTGTATAATTAGGATCATGCATGATTTCTAATAAGCTTCCGTTTTTGGCTTGGAGTACTCGGTAAGTTTTACGCTTTAGCATCCTTGCATGTGTGTGAGTGACTGCCATGATAGCATGCTTACCATGAGGCTATTTGCTTATGTGATATAACTGCCTTGAATGCCTGTGGGTGGAGGCTGAATTACTTGGATTGGACAAATCATTGACTGTTTGTTTTAAGCCCACTAGATAGTGGCAAAACCATTGTTTTTCTAAGCCCACCCGAGGGTGGCAAATCCACGTCTTAGCCTACCTACGGGTAGCACCATCAAACCATTTTCAAACAAACAAATATGAAATGTTTTGTTCTAATTCAGGCGACTCAGTCTATACTTATTTGCTGTGCGCATCACATAGTAACCTAGGCTAATAACCGGAATAAGAACACATAGTGTTTTCAAAATAAAATATCATGGTTAGTAGAGGCCGGTCTTTGACCGGGCGAGCGGGGGTGCTCACGAAGTGACCTTCCCCAATCGTACCCAAGTTCCCGAGCCGAGGCAACTTTGGTGATGACGGACACGTGGCCTTTGGCACCGAGTCAGGGTTTCCTAAATTTCCCATTAAAAAACATTTAGGTGGCGACTCTGTATCTGGCAAAGCAGTCCATGTTTGGCACTTCTTTCAAAAAATCTGTTTTCAAAACGATTTGCCGGATTTGGACTCTTTGGTTCAAGATTAAGAACCATGACATTTGAGTCCTTCGAACAGTAGTGACCCAATATCGAACCAGAACGGGGGGGACTCACACTCCCTTTCCCCGGGATGCGTTCGGGGACGTCTACAGTTTCTGGCGACTCTGTTGGGGATTTAGAGAACTTGACTCGAACTCATGATATCTGTTTTTGACTACACTTGTATATTTCTTTGCATTGCATTTGCATTGGTGCGCCTAGGACACCGTGTTTGCCATATGCCATTCCCGAACGATTTGCCGGAGGCTTGTCTTGTCAAGGCATGTCCATAAGGCTGATCGGCTCTGGGCTCTGACAGCATGGGAACACAAACCCCGATTTTACCGGGGCACCCCTTTTGACCATTCGACCTAGTGCATATTCGGATCCATAGTGACCATTCCAAACTAGGACAGGTTGCTTACCCGTTTATAGGTTGTTTGAAACCGCTGCGTGCGTAGTGAAACCCTAGCTCCTGACAAAATAGGACAGGGAAACCCTACCCCCACATAGGGATGTTTTGGCTCTCACTTATCTGTTATGTGCTTGTTAGAGTGCGTCTCTACAGGGAATGCATGTATCAGTTCATGAGTTTGGGCATCAGGCCTGCGGGCACCAGTTCAGTATTTGAGAATCAGTTTTACCCGAGGGTATCAGATTTGAGGCAAAGTTTTGGGGGGCAGAATTCAGTAGAGGGCACAGTCATCCTGTTATGCTCATATCCGTTTTGGTGAAATCAGGCTGAGATGCTGCATGTTTTCTCTTTTGCTAGGTAGTCCTGGAACCATAGCTTCAGAAGGCTTCGATATCCCCCGGGTACATTGGACTAGTGCTGATAGACTTTGTTAGGTCAGAAATTCAATTCAAGGGCAACCAGTGTTCTTTCGCTGAGGCAAGGCAAAGAAAGGCCAGTCAGGGCTTACCGATTCATCTGATTCGTCAGTCACCAGTCACATCACCCTTGTTCAGAATCAGCAGCCCGTGATGGCACAGGGTTCGGAAGAATTTGTAGCCGTGATAGCAGCGCCAAATCAGGGAACTACCATGCAGGCTGAGACCAGTATTGAAACACAGCGCCCATCTGGGGCATCTGCCTCACATCCAGCTTTGGGACCCCAGCCGAACTTTGACCCAATTCCGCCAACTGAAGATTTGCAGGGTCCAGATCCTCGAGAAGGGTTAGCTCAAGCCCGAGTTTTCAGACCCTTGGTGCAGCCTAATGAGAGGCATTATCCCCTTGATGCTAATGACCTCGATCTGATCGCAGTGAAAATTGCGAACCTTGAGAAGCAATTCAAAAAGGCACAGGGCCTTAACTCCATTCCCGATATTGAGGATGGGCACACTGAGTCTGCCGTCCGGCTCCCAGACAGATTCAAAATGCCACATATTGACCGTTTCGACGGGTCTGGGGATCCAATGGTACATATCCGACTTTTCTTGGATGTCCTAAAGCCGATGGGTCTGACTAAGCCACAGAAACTCTCTCTGTATGGAAGAACCCTGTCCGGTGTAGCAGTCACTTGGTACGCTAAGTTGGAGACAAAGTGAAGCAAAACTGGGAAGAATTGGCTGAGGCCTTTGTCGATCAGTATTCTTACAATACCCAAGTTGAAATGACCATCCAAGAACTTGAAGCAACCCGCCAAAACCTAAAAGAGCCTTTTGTGAAATTTGTTGCGAGATGGCGAGCAAAGGCAGCACAGATGACAGATCGCCGCCCTTCTGAGAGGGATCAAGTGCAGATGATGGTGCGGAACCTCGAGCATGATATGTTGCAGAAATTGATAGTGGCTCCGCTATTCACTTTCAAAAGTTTGCATGAACTGGGGGTCCAGTTCGAGAATGCGTTCAACAGTGGGATCATTCTCCAGAACAAGTGAACCGAAGGAGGGCGATTGTAGGGAGTACCAATGCCGGAAGTAGCACTATTCCCGAACCCACTGAAATCAATACAGTCGCCACAGCCAACCCTTTTGCCAATCCAAGCCTACAAACAGCCGACCCAGCCCGAGCCCAAGGCAGAACTTTCACCCCTCTCTATATGAGCCTGACTAGCGTACTAAAACTCCTGATGGAAAGAGGGCATCTCAAACCCCTCGATCCTCAACCTCTTCCCAACCCACTCCCAGCCAGACTATAACCCCCGCCAAGTACTGTATGTACCATCAGCAGCGCGGTCATGGCACACCGACCGTTGCTTACCGCCTTCGTCATGAGGTCCAAAATCTCATCGATAACCGGACGATAGCTCCACCTTTAGACCCCAATGACCAAACATTTCCCACCTACCTCAATCTCATCCATACACTGCCATCCACCTATGACCCCAGCATATACATCACCCCGGCCCATCTACCCAAAGCCTGAGGTGTTTATATCCCAGAAAGCATGGACTTATGCATGATGGGTGCACCTGAACCCCAATCATCTCAAACCCATGAACCCACTACTTCCGAGCTGATGAGGATGATTGAAGATCTTCAAAGAACAGTGGCGGATTTTAGCCTTTGGAGTTTTGGCTCCATCATCAACCACATCGCCTGCCAGGGAGTTCATGTCAAAAGGCTCCCCAGTCTTGGGACGGGCTGCATTTGAGGAAGGCCAATCCCTTGGCAAAGTGGAAGCGAGTGGAAAGAACAAGGTAGGGGCGGACATGGATCCCCATGAACATCTTCTGTTGGCTGTTAAGGCTTGAAATCCGAGGGACTGAACAAAGAACAAGTGCTCGTGGTTGTGTCGCAAAAGCTGTGAATGACACTTTCGCTACTCAAGTTGGGGGCAGTTTGACTCAAGGGGCAAGCCGGGAGAAGGGCCGTTGTACCAGAATATTCCTTTCACTCTAATCCGTGTTTGGAAGAGATCAGCAAACTAGGCCAGCACCTGCCAATCTCTTTGCTGGTGCGCCCAGCAAAAATCCACAAACCCAGAAGTACCAACCCCGAGGTCAGAGGTCTTCCATGCCCTCCACATCCTTTATCCAAAGCTTTCCAAGTCCTTGTTGGACAAGGCCATCTCAAACCCCTTGAGCCTCGGCCTCTCCCGAATCCTCTTCCGGCTACGCAATGTCTACCCAGTACTGCGCATACATCATCAAACTGGCCATACTACCAACAACTGACTGCTTCCAATCTTCTTCCGTCTTCATGAAGTACAGGATCTATTTGACAACGGGGTCATCCTCCTGCCGAGCTCAGCAAAAGTCTATCGGCACTGTCAGTGAACTTGGGGGATAATGTGGTTTATGTGATCGGGGGATGAACCACCTGCGGAGGCACTCAGATTACTCCAGCTGTGGCGAATGGCATGCACTGTTTTGAGCAATGTACAAGTGCTGTTAATTTTGCATTCTGACTTGGGTATTGGTCAGTTTTGTTGTTTTGTTTTGAGTCTGTCTTTTTGTTTTGAGTCAGTCTCTTTTGTTTTGGGTCTGTCTTATTGTATCGAGTCAGTCCTGTTGTATAGGAGTCTGGTGATTCCGGGGGTGTTACCTCGGGGCGTCACCATTTTGTTTTGCGTTTGTCTTTTTGTTTTGTTTTGAGTCTGTTTTCTGCCAGGGAGCCAGTTATCCAACAGATTTTGAATGAAACAGCAGTGATTTCCAGCTCTCTCGCATTTGCTTCTGCCGTGTGCTAGTTGTGCCGGGATTTGAATGAAATGGCAGTGCATTCCACATACTCTCTTGTGCCTTGAAGTCATTGCAT